>BRDA01046043.1:0-20794 GCA_036984385.1 Crenuchus spilurus
TTTTTTTTTTTTCAGTTTTCTCTCACCTCTACCTTGAACCCTCTCTTTCTCTCACCTGCTCTGCTCATCACTATTTCACTCCAGGCTTTTGTCCCAAGCATCTTTTGTCTTTCTTTCTCCCTCTCTACGTTTATAACCTTTTGCCTCGTGCAATCAGTTTGTAGCTTCGCAGTGTTTCAATAGCCACCCTTCTCCTCGCTCAGTCCTCTTCCAGCATCACTTCTTCACTTTCCTGATTGGTTTTTGTTGCCTCTTCTGTTTCAGAACTCTGCAGACAGTCGGCCCATCCCACGCCAGGACCTACACCGTGGCAGTCTACTTTAAAGGGGAGCGAATAGGCTGTGGAAAAGGACCCAGGTACAGATGCACTCACGCCCACTCCACTTGATAGCACGTTTGTACTGTACGTCAAGGCAGCTTTACATGACACTCTTCAAAGGTTTCAGAAAGTTCTAGGTAATCTACCTCGTCACCAATAGCTCAGTTTTGGGGTCTCGCACAAGTTGTTGACATTGAGATAATAGGTTTTAGGTTGTAGACCAACGAGGTAGGTGTGGTTTGGTAAGTTATGTTTCATCCACTCATAGCAGCTCACCACCACCACATCAGTGTCACTGAGAGTGATCCACCACCCAAATAATGGCTCCTCTGTGGAGGTCCTGGTCATTGAAGAACTTTGTGATGGATGTTTATTAGGCCAGAGTTGGGTTCTGCCAGAAGTTTGTGTTACATATATCTGGGTGAAGAAGGTAGCTCCTTTCCATCAGGATGATGACGAATTGGCTTTTGTGTATGGGCTTCCTTGAGGTCCACCACATACACAATATATGAATATGGTGACATTACACTTCTCTACAGCTTTCTAGGCTCCCTCCCTTAAGATGAATTGAGGCTTTGAGTAGAAACGTCTTCTAAACCTTCAGAATGTTCTTCCCATTCCAAATTCCCATGTCTGGGAATGCTTTTTGGATGTAGACTTTTGGGAAACCTGCTTATTCACTGTCTGCTGTCCAGAGAAGACTTTTTACTAGATTTTGGAGCATTGTTGTTAAGATTTGATTGAATTCAAGAGTGTTGAATGACCAACACCATCACCTCATCCCCAACTCATCCTAAAAGTGTGGGTGGAGCAGAGCTCCACAGCTCAATGCTGGAGGACTTTGGACCTCTCTAGTCCACACCTGGCATTAGACGTGATGCCAGTCGGTTCATGTTTATCTGCTCCAAAGGACATCTGTCTCAGATGCTTCATTCATTATTTTGGACATATTGCATATTTCTAGAACTTGAGCGCAGGATTAGATCAGATTTAAGTGGCATATAATGGACTGGATGGAATAGAGAGAGGAAAGCGAAGGACCTAAAGCCACATTTGAGACATGAAGCGAATGTGAAGAGGTTGCCGAAGGGCTCCCGGTAGGGCAGACGGGAAAAGAGTGATACAGCGGAAGGCAGATTATAGAAATCAAACCCTAAATCCTATCCGTATCCTTTACACTCTTTGGAATGTGAATCTTCTTCCTGCAGGCCCGGTTTGAAAGCCTTCTCTTTGGCTTTAAGCTGGCGATAACTCTTTCCCTCTCTCTTTCTCTCTCTTTTTTGGTTGCTTTCTTCTTCACCCATCCTCAGCTGTTTATGTATTTACCCGACGCTAAGCCGCCACTGCATTCGTACTGTGATCACATAATGCAGAATGGATATGCACAGTAAGCTACTGGAGAGACTGCATAAACACTTGCAGGTTCAGCGGCCCCAAAGCTTTACCTTTTTCACAGATAGCGGCGCCGTCGCTCAATAACGCCACCCTACGCACACGCACGCGTTCACAAAAACGGCTTTAGCAAACACTTTCCTTTAATCCGCCGCTCTCCTCCCCTGTCCGCCTTATGGCTGAATTTTACTGCAGTACTTTTACAGATATGCTAAAGATGCTCACTGCCTTTCTTCTAACCTTTTATTTTTCTTTTTTTCTTCCAAACAGCATCCAGCAAGCTGAGATGGGAGCTGCTATGGACGCTCTGGAAAAATGTAAGTGATTTTTGGTTAAATGTTTCTCCAGAATGCTTCGGATTTAGGGGGTGAGACACAGTGCTGTGGTAAATAGAGTGCATGCCAAATAATTTCCCTGACTATATAAGGGTATAGCACAGGCATCATGTGATGTATGTGAAGTTAAGCTCCACCACTTTTTAAACGACTGATGATACGTCATCGATGGGCAGCCGACACGCTCGGAGGAAAGCGAGGATCCCGAGCTGTGGTGTATCGGCTGGCAGACTCCTGAGCCAGCCATCATTGCATGGTAGTAGTGCTGGCGAGGGAGCGCTATCAACCCTTCCTGAGAGAGCAAGGACAATATATATATATATGTATATATACAGTATATAGTGGTCTTTGGCCATACTGTGATATGTGCTGTTTTGGCTGTTACACTGAGGTGGTTTTCATAGACTGGATATGTATCTCTGTCTTTTGTCTCTGCGAGTTGAATGGTCTTAAGTATGAAGTTGATAGGGATGAGCGAGTACACCACTATCTGTATCTGTTCAACCATCTAAATTATCTGTATCCGTATCAGAAGTGGGTGGGGCTTAAATCAGTACATTATTTTAATGATGGAGTCTGAAATTGATATGGATTGATCAGAAGTTGCTATATGTATTGTTTATTTGAAAACTATTTACAGAACAGCCTCAACATTGAGATTCAGATATATATTTTTTTAATTTTATGATCAAACTGATTTTTTTTTTCTTTCTATTTATTTATTTTTACTACTTAACATTCTTGGCATTTTTTCCACACAAAGTTAAACAGTGTTGATTAAGGTGTGTGTGTGTGTGTGTGACTGAGTGACTGTGTAGCTAGAGCTGTGCTCCACTCTCACACACACAGAGACCCGTCTGTAAAGGGAGGGGGCGGGTGCTCTGGCCAATCACAGATTGTGAAGACAGTCAGTTATGCAATGAGGATTTTCCTTCAGCACAAGCACGGATAAGGAAGAATTTTACTTGTATCGTGATCATACTCGTCACAAATGCTTTATCTGTACCGGATACTCGTCTGAAACGGGTATCCGCCTCAACCCTAGAAGTTGAATGCATGAGCATCTAATTCTAACTTTCCATTCACCTTAAATGAGGCAGCAGTGGTATAAGATGCATAGAAGAAGCATACATCTCAGCTTGGAACTGTGTGTGAGAGAGAATATTTGAATTTCACCTTAAATAAGGCAGGGTTATCATTACGGTTGCTAGGAGCGCCTGAATGTTTCTGCTGCAGTGTTTTTGAGCAAGATACTGGTGATTAAGCAGCTAAATTCGGCTTCGTTGATTTGTTTTTCAGTTGAAAGTAGATTTAATCTGATATTTTATTTTATTCTTGATGGATATAACACTGGTGTGTGTGTGTGTGTGTGTGTGTGAGACGAGTCTGTATTACAGTTTTATAACTATGATGGGGAGAGCAGCTGAAGGTCGAGACAGTAACATTAGTGAGAAAAAAACAGTAAACCAGAGAAATAAAACTTTATTTATTTAAACAAAACAGTGATTGGTGAGCTCTCCTGTGTACCGGTTTATGTGTGTGAGTTTCAGCTCTGCCTGTGATCAGTGCCTTTATAAAGATAGCAGATCTCACGTTTAACAGATGTTGGGTCCTCTAAAGTTGCGGTCTTGGACATACTGTGTTTTCTAGAGCTCAGCATTTTCTAGAACCTGGCAGTTCAATATGCATCATGATACAGTACGCGGTTGTGATATTGTCATTTTAGGAAGACTCAGAAGTGTGCCCTTACAGTAATAGCTGAAGACTGCTCGCAAGTTTGAGGCACTAATTCTGTTGATTTCAGACAAGTTTCCAAGAAAACTTTGCATGAAAGGCTTATTTAAAATCCTTTCCAGAGTCTATTCTAGTCCAAGGCCTTGCTCAACCATGTTCTCCTCCCTGTGCTACATAATGCAAAAAATAGATTACACATTCAGCCCTCCCTGCTATGCTAACATGTTAGAAGGATATCTTTATCAACACTGCTATTGTTTAGCACAATGAAGAGACACATTGTGCAGCTGTTTTGTTCTAGAAGAACCCTCCAGTGCGGCAGCTCTGCAGAAACATATCCTCGAAGCCTCTTCACAAAGCCTCCATTCAGCATAATTACAACTCACTCAAGGAAAATGAGATATATGTTGTATGCTTTAATGAAAGCTTTTAGCATGTGGCTTTTCAGGGGTAACACAACGATAACAACTGGCTTGCTTTCCCGATTTGCACCATTATACCATTATTGTGTGTTAATGCAGATGTATTACATTTACTTTCCTTTGGAAGTCAAACCGATTTTTTTTTAATCGTTTGAACTTGTCTGATTGTGTCTTTTTTTAAATGGTAACAACACAACTTCAGCACTTGTACAATAAATCGTTTTTCTAGGTTATCATTTGTCACATTTCTAATCACAAAACTTGTGGAGATTGTCTTGGTCATGTATTGTTACAATAGCAGATACATAATCCACACATATTTAGACCAGATACAGGCCAGTCTTTTTACATTAAGGGTTCACTGATGTTAAATACTTATGTTGGGTAGTTAATTGTGATTACCCACTTTATGTTGACTTGTTAATTGAGATTATCCACTTTATGCTGACTTGTTAATTGAGATTATCCACTTTATGCTGACTTGTTAATCTCAATTATCCACTTTATGCTGACTTGTTAATCTCAATTATCCACTTTATGTTGACTTGTTAATCTCAATTATCCACTTTATGTTGACTTGTTAATCTCAATTATCCACTTTATGCTGACTTGTTAATTGAGATTATCCACTTTATGCTGACTTGTTAATTGAGATTATCCACTTTATGTTGACTTGTTAATTGAGATTACCCACTTTATGCTGACTTGTTAATTGAGATTACCCACTTTATGTTGACTTGTTAATCTCAATTATCCACTTTATGTTGACTTGTTAATCTCAATTACCCACTTTATGCTGACTTGTTCATTGAGATTACCCAATTTATGCTGACTTGTTAATTGAGATTATCCACTTTATGCTGACTTGTTAATTGAGATTACCCACTTTATGTTGACTTGTTAATTGAGATTACCCACTTTATGCTGACTTGTTAATTGAGATTATCCACTTTATGCTGACTTGTTAATTGAGATTACCCACTTTATGTTGACTTGTTAATCTCAATTATCCACTTTATGCTGACTTGTTAATCTCAATTATCCACTTTATGCTGACTTGTTAATTGAGATTATCCACTTTATGCTGACTTGTTAATTGAGATTATCCACTTTATGCTGACTTGTTAATTGAGATTATCCACATTATGTTGACTTGTTAATTGAGATTATCCACTTTGTTGACTTGTTAATTGAGAAGGTCCTGCTCACCAACAGTTGCTTAGATTAACTTTAGACGTTAATGTTAGATAAACTTTAGATGTTGAGATGTTTAAGCTGCTGTTGCTCTCTAAATTCAGTCTCCATATTATGAATAGGATGTAACAAAAACTGAACATTCATAAATGTTCACTGTTAAAGTCTGAAACTCTCATTTTCAACAAGAAAATACATGAATCTGAAAAGTTCCACATCACTGCAGGTGTTTAAACAATGTAATGATATACAATTATATATGCATATGGCCAAAAATTAAGGTTAACAGTCGTAAAACTGTTTGATGTCTTTAATATTATGATATTTATCACAAAAACGGTGTGCCTTTAGTCCCAATACAGGCCTCATGCCCACGACACTTAAATAGTATTGCACTTTCAGTCTGGGTCTCAGAGATTTGGGCTCCATTAGCTCACCATTGCAACTAGCGCATTAATCAAACGGTGTGTTATTAGAGGGGAAAAAAAGGTTTGACTAATAAGCCAGGGCTGAGTAAAGCTCAGGTTTCCAGCTCGGGTTTGTGCCGCCGTTGTTGAAGGGCGGCGGGGTCAGAGCTTTGATTTAATTCAGCCGCAAATGAGGCCCCTAGCCACCCGTGATTGATGCTGTTTGTCTCCATCTCCTCTCAGGTTTATAAAATATTAGCACACAACAGCAGGGCTCTGTAATAAGCTACTCCTGAGCTTTTACACTCAAGATGTCTCCATCGTGACTCTCCCGCTCTTCCTCACTTCTTCATCACTGAAAGTACGGCTATGTGGATTTCCTGCTTATGCCAGTCAATCAGCCGAGTCTGTCTGAAGTTTGCTGATGTACGTAACAAGTAATGGACATCTACAGCACATCAGTTAGATTACCAATGTTGAGATTCAGTTCACTTCTGTGTATGTGCATTGCTTTTTACAACTGGTGTCACAAAGCAGCTTTACTGAAAATTAGCTTTCCATGTCCAAGACCCCCATGAGCAAGCCAGGGGCAACAGTGGTAAAGAAAACTACCTAAGAGCTAGAAGAAGAAGCCTCGAGAGGAACCACAGCTCAACTGGGAGAACCCATCTTCCTCTGATTGAGACCAGAGGGCTTGCCAGACTTGATGAAACATGATATAACATGCTGAAACTACACACTGGACTTTAGACACCTTGGATTCTGTCGTATCTGGTTCAGGAGTGTTGATAGTGTGGCAGTTGGGCCCCAAGTGGTTCAGTGGACTAAGGCGCTGTCACTATGATCTGAGGATTGCGAGCTTAAATCCCAGGTTATGCTGCTTGCAGTCGGCAGCCATTGTGGGTAAAGATGGCACTCACTCCCCAGCACTAATCAGTAATGCCAGGCGATCCATCAGGACCGGGGGATTCTGCGCTTTCCTTTGAGCACGTTGGCTGCCCGACGCCAATGTATCCGCAGCAGTTGGAAAAGAGGCGGAGCTTAACTTCACATACATCACAGGAGGACTGTGTTAGTTTGCCCCCTCCTAGAGTCAGGGACCATACAAGTGATGGGGAGTCAGCAATGGGCGGGTAAATCAGCTACCAAACACATTGGGGAGAAAATCGGTTAAAATAAAATGAAAAACAGCCAAACTGATCAACATTTAGGTTCTCTTTATGTTTTACATTTATGTTGCGTGTATATACTATATGACAGTTAAATTGTGAACAAAAATGCACTGATGTATGACCACACATGCTTGCATGACTTATCTACACAGCCTCGTAAGCTAACGAAGCAAAGCCTGGACTCCCAGATGTCTCAAGTACATTCTATATGAATTCCATACCTCCAAACCTTCTCTCTTTCCCTTCTCTCCTGCTCATTTATTTTGTCTGGTCCCTCCGTCTCTATCCCTCCTCCCTTATCACTTCGTCCTCTTTCGCTCATTTGCTCACTCCCTCGCTCCCTGTTGCCTCCTTAATCTGTTTCTTCCCCCCCTCCCTTCTTCCAGTAGATCCTTTCTCCCTTGCAAGCAGCTGTCAGATTGATTGATACTCGCTCATTGCTGCTAAATGAACATTTCCCCCTTCATAAATTGCCGTTTCGTGTGACTAGATTAGCGATGCCTCCTGAAAAGGTCAGTTCATTTAATATCATCTATCAGTCACGTTCGGGCCGGCGCCAAGACTACGGAACTGGGCCGGGTTCAGAATCCCCCCCGCGCACTCTTTTCTATGAATAAACCAGCCAAGGGGGACACTCTCTCTTTCTTTGTCTTTCTTACTTTCTCTCTAGTTCTGTACCTCTCGTGCAACACCCCTGGGGAGCAGACCGCTGATCTCCAGGCAGTGGAAGAGCCATGTCGAGATTTGTTCTGAAATCACATCATGCATATGATCAGAGCGTTCTCTCACTTTCATTTCAACAGCGAATGATTTCTAGGAAGATGGATGAGGGTCGGAGGTTAGACCACTGTACTGTGTGTTAACCGAGTTCTCTCAGAAATGCTGCTTCAGGTAGACTGTGGTCAGTGTTCAGTGATAAGATTGTGGAGTCCCTCAAGTTCCACAAGCTTCACAGTATATTTGATAAACCTGGTGACTTTGGGACATTTGCTTGTTTCAATCTTTTACGTAAGGCCCGAGGTGTCCCTCTATACAAAATTAATGGACAAGGAGTTCAGCAGAGTGGAGTTTCCTTCACCACATCCAATTATTTGCTATAACAGGACACCTTGAAAGCTGTTATCCCACTTATACCCCAGTTGCCACACATTTAGATGTTTTTTTACACACCTCTGGAAAGAATTAAGAGACCACTTCAAATGTGCAGACCTGAAGCCAGTTGAGGAATCAGGAATAAGATCAGTAGGAAGATGAAGGTCAGAAACCATCAAACAAAGCAGACTTGCTTGATTTTTTTTTGTCACAAGTGGCATAAACAGTAATGAAAGGCGGGGTGGAGAGCATGAACAAATCAGGTTTACTCACCAAATATTAATTTCTGACTCTAACTGAAGTTAAAACTTTAGTTAAAAATTATAATATATTGTTTTCTTTGCATTTGCATGGCTGAAAACAACATCTTTCTATTGTTGACCCATTATTTTATTTAAATTAATGCTAAATGTATTTCACATCTACATGGTATAAGCAGTTAACAAAAGTTATCTTGGAATTAATGCAAAAATGTCTCATTTTCTCTGAAGTTCTAAACCGTTCAGCTGTCTAAACGAGGGACAAAATTGTTCACATTTATAAAAATAGTTTGAAAATGTCACATCACTATCCGTTTATAACAAGGATGACAAATTATTTTTAGAAGCTAAATATACACAAAGCTTGAGCTTTTTATTGCAGTAGCTTTGGGGAGAGTGAGTTGATATAGTGTGTAATGTCCACATGGAACTACTAGTACTGAGCATGCATTCACTGTGCCAGCTTGGTTTGGTACAGTTGATGTGTACATTTCTGGTTAGGTGCTCGTCAGGCTAAGGCGTAGGTTCAAAGTATAAATTGGCCTTTAGTCACAGAATGACAGTGTGGATTTACAGTTAGGAGGATGATAGGTCTGTAAAGTGAGCTTGAAGATGGGTGTGTCTGAGACCGCAAACCTCAGTTGTTGAGGTGTTGAGGCTCAGCAGTGAAACACTAATGAAGGGAGGAGCCTACCTGATGACGTTTGTGAGGTGGTGGGTGTTTACAGTTGTTTGAATATGGTTGTATGGAAGGGGTTGGACCTTATGTGTAACCTCAGTGAATACATGTTTTGGTATTGTGTCCTGTGTAATTGGAAAAAAAATCATTTTCAGGGATTACTTTTAGTTTAAATCAGGCGATACTTGGATTACTTTCTAAATTACTTAAAGTTGGAAAGAAGGAATTGTGTCCACATTTTGACAGGAAATATGTGATCAGCGGCAACCTTCACATTTTCACGTTAACAGAATTGAATGTTAATGTTTATGTGCTGTTTGTGGTATAATAGCTTTTACAGTCTGTAGTCGTGACTGTGAATAGCGAGAGGTTTTCTCAAATAACTCAGCAGAAAATGCCTTAAGCCTATGGGCCTACCTTTTTTGTTCTTTTTTTTTCAGCTTTAATGGTGCTGAAGGTCTCGCCAGTCTTATGCCTGTTTGCACTGAGGCAGAATTAACTGTTAACCGTCATCTGACCTCCAATTTCTGCAAAAGGTGGAAAAAGTGAATGAAATCTCTAGGCAACTGCTAACTATTACCTATAGCATGGACCCTTTGGCCATGCTCACTCCTGGCTTTTAAAGAGTAGATCCTTTTCTCCACTCACGCATACAAAGCACTTAGACATCACACCTGTACTACCTTAAAAAACAGAACTGAAATGAAATATGCATGAAAGTTCATATCCTTTTTGCCTCGGAAAGCTCAAGGGTTAGTCAGCTTCCCTTCCCTTCCAATCACAGGTTGCCTGTCTCTTTTCTTTTTTCCCCCTCATTTTTATTCACCTGTTTGCTCTTTTCTCTTCCCTGCGGATCCCTCCATCCACTTGGCCTCTCCGTTCTAACCCCTCTTCCATCAGCGGCCTCTTCTATATCTTCTTCACATCTTCCCCCTGTCGAGAAGCACCGCGATGCTCCATGAAAGCATGGAGCTATGATTCACTCAGATTAAAGATGAATTCCTCATGATTGGCAGCTAGATTGCACTCAGAAGGAGGCAATGAGAACAGATGGGGATTGTAGAAGATGGTTTGCTGTGAAAAAGGAGTCAAGTTGCACACAGTGGAGAGTCCTCCAGGCTGGTTGAAGATTTGAGGTGTAGGAGGGCTGCGCTAATGGAGAGTCGATGCAGGAGGCTTTGAGGACGGTTAAAGATGGAGGAAAATGCTTGGCGCTCGAGGACAGAAGAACAAAAGTCTTCATAAATAATGGCTAATTGGTTCGAGGTGGTTGTGTACAGCAAACTTAGTAAAGTCTTACAATTACTGTGGGAATGTAGTGTCCTCCACAAGCACGAAGAACCTTTTCAAAGTGATGTTTTTGTTCTGGTGCAGGATGTTGGCGACACCTTGGCTTTAAGGTAGGAAGTTTGTAGAAATGTGTTTTGCTCTTTATTCTGTTTGCCAATAGATTTTGCTCTGAGAAGAAATATATTGTACAGGTACAATGGAAATATACGCCCTCTGCCCCCCATTTTTCTAAAGAAAGATGACTCAATGGGGGACTTTCAGAAGATAGCTGCACAGAAGCTTTGCTAGAAACCTTGGTGTACATCAGTCCACTATTAGACTAACTGTCCACAAATAGAGAAAATTGATGGATGCTGCTACTCTTCCTAGTTGTGAGCAATCCTGTTCACTCAAAGAGCACATGGCAAGAAAGAACCCCAAAGGCCTAAAAAAACCTACAGACAAGTGTACAGATAATGTGTCCACTACGAGAAAAACCCTAAAGATGAGTGGTGCACATGGAAGGATACCACAAAGCCACTGATGTTATGTTTACATTACATGATGTCCAAGACAAGAACAAGTAGAACAAGTGCACAGACTGCAGAGAACAGTTTACCCCCAGCTGTGAAGTATGGCGGAGGGAGTATCATGAATTCGACTGCTTTGCTGCCTCAGGGTCTTGTTGCCTTGAGATCATTGAAGGAGCAATGAATTCTAAGGTGTATCAAAAGATCTCACAGGAGAATATAAGGGCAGCAGTCCATGACCTTGAGCTGAAGAGATGTTGGATGATGCAACAAGAAAAGGTAGATCAACTAAAGAATGGTTGAAAAGCGAGATTTGGAATGGCCAAGTTAGTCCTAACCTTAACATATGCTGTACCTTAACCTGCAGAGCGTTGTACAAGCAAGACAGCCCAGAGGTATTGATGAACTGAGACATATTTGTAGTGAGGATTGGTCCAGAATACCTCGTCCGTGTTCTGCAAATCTGATTTGCTTCTACAGAAACAAGTTTGTAAATAAAAAAAAGCTAAGTATGATGCTTCTTACTGTGAGCTAGTACACTTTGGTCATCTCAAGTGTTTTATCTTGTTTTTTCTATGCGTTATAACTCTCTTGGCTCTTTTCTAGACAGTCCCATAAATTGTCCAGAAATTGCTACACTTTTAGAAAATTGCAGCCTTGCCTGGCTAGATTTGGCGCTAAAATGATGCACAAGTTTCACGGTGCTGCTTTCACAGTTTCTCTTCTTGAGAAAAAGGAGTAGGACTCCTGCACATGCGCTGTAAGATGCTATTACACAGCATCACAAACATCTCACAAAAGTCAAAAATCCAACATTTTTCTGGGTTATTTCACTCAGTAATGACTTTCTGACTGTGGCTGGTCTTACTTAAAGCTGCGCCATGGCTGCAGGGAGGGAGACTGGGTGCAGCATCTCTGCTTTCCATAAATAAGATGACTGACAGTATTTAGTTGGTGATGATCGGGGTGAAGCTGACGGACTTTCTCTGTTTAAAAGGTTCAGCTTCTGTTAAGAGTCCACTTCACTCTCACTGCTGGTCATGTTCTTCAAAGCTCTTCCATTAGACATCATTAGACTCGAGTGTTGTTGAGTAAATAGCTGATGTGCTAAGAGCCTTCGTTGTGTTCTTTTTGTTTTTCACATTGATCTAGTCTTCTTCCTGCTCCCGCTAGTTATTGTTCTTACTGACTGACCGGCCGATGACCTTTGTTGTTTTGTCTTGTGTTCAGCTTCTGTCAAACAGTAAAGAAATGTTCCCTTTCTTCTTCCTCGTCTTCCTCACTTTCTCTTCTACATTTTCTTCATCTTATTCTTAATTTTCTTTTTTTTTATCGTCTTCTTTTAGCTCCCTTTCTTCTTCTTCCTCTATTCTTTATTTACTTTTTCTTCCTCTTCATCTACTTTTTTTCCTTCTTTTACTTTTTCTTCCTTCTCTTCTTTTAGCTCATTTTCTTCTTATTCCTCTTCATCATCTTATTTTTCTTCTTCTTTTCTCCTTCCATTTCTTTTACTTTTTCTTCCTCCTCTTCATTTAGCTTTTTTCTTTTTCTTAACTTTAATCTACCTTCTTTTTCCTTGTCTTCTTTTGTCTTCTTCCTGTTGTAGTTTCTCTTTCTGTTCTTCTTCTGATAAGGGCAATTTGTCTCAATAAAATTAAAACAGATAAAGAATCCACATCGAGCATTATTTCCCCTTCCTGTCCGAGACGGCCACTCCGTCTCATTAATGAATCGAAATCGAATTACAGCCATGACTGGACAGATGCTGTAAATAACAGGATAAACACTGTGGTTCTTCGGCTCTATCAGTGAGTCTGCAGTTTTGGATGCCAGTTTGCTCCTGCTGGTTTCTGCACTTCCTGTTGTCAAGGACTCGTGTGCCTTCCAAAACACCCTCCAAAACTCCAGCCTCAAGTTTCGTCCTTGAAAGGAATTACTTCGTTGTCAATAAACAAAAGGAGGCAGTTGAGGTGTGCATGCCGGTGCATACTCGCCGGGTCATCTGTATGCAGAAGGTGCCTCTCAAAAGGTGATTTTCTCTCTGAAAATGCCCGACTGCCGAGAATTCACAAGATGTTAAAAATGCCTGACTTTTCCCTCTGCCATCAAACACAAATGAAAGACTGCACACATTTAATTCAGCTTTTTCTCCTTTTTTTTCCTCCCCAAGTTCTCCCTCTCCCTTTCATTTGCACTCCCGCTATCTCCCTCTCGCTCCCTCACTCACTCTCTGACCCAATTCAGATTTACCAATGGACTGTTGTGGACAAAGCACTTAGCGCTGAAGGATGCGCTGCAGAATGGAAAATTAGCCGCCGGATTCAAGGCCGTTTCTTGTGCCGTGGACATTTGGTGTTCTTTGCTGCCCCAGCACTGGATGTTGAATTGGTCCATCAGGGCTCTGTGAGGGAATAATGTGCTTACTGTGAAAGTACTTATCATTCAAACCACTTTGAGAGTTTTGTTTTATTCAGTACTGGTGGTAAGATATGAATCATTACGCTACAGTGGCCTCAAGGTATTATAATCAACCATCATCTGACATTCCTCTTTAAGTGTTTTATTTATTCTCTGTCACTGATTAACATTCTGTTATTTACATAATAGTCAGTGACCGAATTGGTGGAATTAGTGTCATTCTCACAACTACTAGTGCATCTGCAGAAATAATGTGGTGAAAAGGTGCGTTTGTGTTCACAATTTAATTCAAAAAGGTAAACACATTTTAACTTAAATAGTAATGTACTCAAAGTCAGCATCCATCCATCCATTCATCCATCTCTTCATCCACCCATACCTTCATCCATCCATCCATCCCTCCATCCATTATAATATCCGCCTAAACCTGGTTAGGGTCATGGTGACTCCTGTTGCTCTTCACTGGGCACAGGCAGGGCATTACACCATCTTTCAAACTCAACATGAAATAATCGAATAATTTGAGATTCTAGATTTCTGATTTTTTTAGCTATAAGCCAAACAACATTAAAAAGTCTTGAAATATGTCAATTTACACATAATGAATGTAACATTTATTCAATGTTTAATTAAATTATGGACTTAATAATAATAACTAATAAAATAATAATTAAATTATGAACACAAATGAACTCTTTCTCTATATTCTAAATACTTTTGTGCACAATAGTAAGACTGAGACTAAGATGAGATTTAGGTTTAGATATGAATTTGGAAATCAGCAGGACATCAGAATTTTTATTGTTTTTATTTACTTCTTGATATAGTCTCATGCAAAAGTTTGGGCACCCCTTCTCAATATTTCTGAATGCTGACGATTTTGTGAATACTTCATTGTGTAGAAGATGAACTGGTCTTAAGAAGGCACAATGTTCAGGAGACATTCTTTTCAGTATTTTAAGGTTTCTGTATCATTTTTGCTTTAGTTTTAAAGTTTAAATAGGAAACAAGCACCATGCAAATGTCCCCAAGAGATTTACTTTTACCCTACTCCTAGACCTTAATTTGCTTGTTAGGATTATGACTTTATTAAATAAAAAAGCTTTACAGTCATTTCAAAACCTTACAAATTCTGTTCTAAGCAGCTGTCGAACACTCAAAATAATTCATGCCCAAAAAGCAGGAGAGGGCTAAAAGAAGTTAGCAACACATTTTTTCAGTTATTTCTTCAGTTCATAATAAAATGAACTTAACAGGAACACTGAAGGTCATTTTGAGATCTGGAAGACTGTAATGATCCTAAACGCACCTCAAACTCCATGATGGACAACCAAGAGGTACATGCTGAAGGTTTTGCTGTGGCCCTCACAGACCTAAATGTCAGTGGTTAGACCTTAAAAGAGCAATTCATGTAAGACAAATCTTACCCAGTTAGAATCCTTTTACAAGGAAAAGTTGGCAAAAATTCCCCAAACAAGACCTGAAGGACTTTTCGCTGCTACAAAAAGTGTATTTAAACTCTATACTTGTCAAAGGGGGTGTTACAAAGTACTCATCAAGCAGGGTGCCCAAACTTTTGCTTTGCTGCTTACTTGTTCTTTAATTCCTCTTCTAACCACATGGGTATTACAAGAATTAGCACCAGATTATAATTATGTTCTTAAGATCCTGCTGGCGTAGATTATTGTTGGGGTCAGATTGGATTTGAATCTGTTGTTTGTAAAGAATTTTTGTCACATTCAGTAATAAAATACTAAAAAGAAGCACAAATTATTTCTGAGACTCCATCAGTCTCACCAGCAACATCTCTAGTGCTGAGCAATATTCATAACATTCAGAATATTCTCAGAATTAAAGAAGTTAATGGGCTCCTGCATCCCGAGGGCTGCTGTTCTCTACCAAACAACCGTCTTTCAAACCCGACCTGTTCTGATTGGACTGAGAGCTGCATTGCAGCATAAATTTCATGCAACTTGACAGTTAAGAAAGCTTCACATTCAGCAACTCAACAGCAACTTAGTTTTGTTTTCTGCAACTAGAAATGCCTGAAAGTTGCTTTTGTGTGTAAAAACATTAGATCAGCAGAAACAGAACTTATTTTATTTCACTGCAGCTCTCGGATCCTGTAATTAACACTCGGAACAGAACACGCGGCAACATAGACGCTGTTCTGGAAAAGGTTCCTTATTTATCACATCAACCACCACTTTGTTTCTTCTGTATAAACTCGTCCTGCT
This sequence comes from Crenuchus spilurus, assembly GCA_036984385.1. Taxonomy (NCBI): domain Eukaryota; kingdom Metazoa; phylum Chordata; class Actinopteri; order Characiformes; family Crenuchidae; genus Crenuchus; species Crenuchus spilurus. The sequence goes on from BRDA01046043.1 coordinate 15,461, forward strand.
GATCAGGGGAGGAGGGATTCTCCTCTGTCTAGGTTCCCCTCAGTGGTTCTTTAAACATTTGTCCTTTTGGATCTCGATTCCTCAGTGTTTCTTTAGACATTTGTCCTTTTTTGATTTTGGTTCCTCTCTTGGCACTTTTCCACCAAAATAACTGGTTCTTGAACTGGTGCCGTTCGGGCTTATGAGAACCTCGGTGCTTTTTTAGTGAACAAGCCCGCGTTTCCACTAGTTGAACCGAGGATACGTCACGGTGTACGTCATCAACAAAGCGGAATTATAAACAAAGATGGCGGAGCGCATCGACTACTTGTGAGCATTTGTGCTCTTGGTACAAATGCTTGTTTCACTTCACAAGTCAAATCTAGAGCCGGTACATTCCCTCGTCCAGCTCCACTGCGCGATAGCTCCTTTTTAGAACCTCTGTAGTCCTTTTTTAGCTTCTTTAGCTTATCTATCACTTTTGCTCTCTTGAACGAACAAAACCTGGCCGAGCTAAATCCTCCACCAGCTCGCTGTAGAGTTTCTCCTTTCTAATACTCCCCTCAAGTTTCTCCTGAAACTCCGGAGAACACCAAATACATAACAAAAACTGAGTTTCTTCAGTGGACCACTGTCCGCTACAAGTCGCCTCAGTGCGCAGGCGCGTTTGGTTCGCACTGAAAAACCAAGTATTTTTTGGTTCCCGCTGCGAACGAACGTTCCTGGTTTGGGGCGCTATTTTTGTTGGTGGAAACGCGCCGAACGGTTCAAAATTAAGTTCGTGAACCAGAACAGTGCTGGTTCTGTGTTGGTGGAAAAGCGCTATCTGTGGTTCTTTAGACATCTGTCCTTTTGGATCTGGGTTCCTGTCAGTGGTTCTTTAGACATTTGTCCTTTTTTGATTTCGGTTCCTCTCTGTTTCTTTAGACATCTGTCCTTTTGGATCAGGGTTCCTATCAGTGGTTCTTTAAAAAATTGTCCTTTTGTATCTTGGTTCCTCTCTGTGGTTCTTTAGACATCTGTCCTTTTGGATCTGGGTTCCTGTCAGTGGTTCTTCTGTATGTTCTTTTTTCAGTCATGCTCAGTGTTTCTGGCTGTAGTGTCTCAGATAAACGAGCTGATGTGAGTCGTGTGGAGACGTTTCTGTAAAACGACTGAAGTTCCGTTTCTCTGGTTTCATCCTTTGCGTGTAAATTGAGACGTGAGCGTGAGACACTTCTCAGATTTTAGGTTTTGCCTCGTTACTGATCGTATTAAGATACGTGTGATTTTAATTAGTTTATCAGTCCTGATTGCTGCCCTCGCTGATGAAGCCTGTTTAATTTGCCTGCTTGTTTTTTTCAGTGATAGGTGAAATTATGGGATGTGTGAATATAGCAATTAATCCTTTGGTACGAGGTTGTATCAGTCAAAATAATTGCAGCAACGCAACTGTTTTTTCACCACAATTTGTCAAAGCAGCAGACACATCGATTCCTCGTTTCCTCCTAATGTTAATGGAAAAAAGTTTGGGGTTTATGTTGCGCATCTGTAATATCTCCCTCTCTCATGTTGTTTCTGTCTCCTCCTCCTCCTCCTTTTGCAGATAACTTCCCTCAGATGGCTCATCAGAAACGCTTCATTGAGCGGAAGTACAGGCAGGAGCTGAAGGAGATGAGGAGGGAGCGAGAGCGGCAGGAGCGAGAGAGTGACGAGGGGGAAGATGGAAGAAAGTGAGTGAGGAAGAAGATGAATAAAAACAGAATCGTGTGAAAGCAGAACTCGCTGGACCCGGTCACAGCGTGAGGACTGCACTGCAGCCATGAACGAGCTGCTTTCCAGAATCTTCTGACAAGCCAAGTCTGCTTAAAGTCCTGGTTTTAAGGTTGTGTACCATGAGGCTAATGTAGCTCTGCCACACCTCAGAAGATTAGAGAATCATGACGCAGTTGATTTGTCTTTATAATTTAATTAAAAGAGGTTAACGGTCACATTTTAAAGCGATTACATGTGAAGTGACATTTCATTGCTTATATGGCTTATACAGTGTGTCTTGTTTGCTTCACTCAAACAGCTGAATAACTTTAACACTAATGAAGGTCTGCTGATGAAATTTGGAGTAAATAAACCTCAGAATGTGTGAAAAAGACTGATGTTAACGCAGGTGCTGAAAACGTCCACCACCAGCGTCCAGGCACACTTGAAGGAATGTTGTGAAAGGTCCGTCAAGTGTTAAATCAGCTGTGGATGTTGGCGTGTCTGACCTGATGACTACAGTCCCTTTGAAAAGACACATCATGCATCATGTTGACATGTGAGGTGTGACACTTTGCTCCATCCTGCTGAAAATAACCAATTAAGAGCTCGTTATCGTCCAAATTGTTGCATCAACAACACTTCCTCCTGTCCTGTGCACAGATACATTACACACGGATCACTTTACTCGGTGATATAACCAGAGTTCCATGAGGATAACTGAGGACCAATGGAGATGGCTGGATGGGCGCCGGCCTCCACTCCTACACCCACGGATTAGTCATCAGAACCTAACACCCGTCTACCTGCACTATAATCGTACATGTCAGTCTTTTTCACACAGGTATTTTAATTTTATCACCAGATCTTCATTAGTAACAAGGTTACTCACAGTCATTGGATGAACAAGCAAATTGGACACCCTGTAGCTCCTGAAAATCTTAAACTTTATATATATAATGAATATAAAATATGACCGTTTACATGTTTTTAATGAACGCAAATGAACTTTTTCAAACTATTTATGATTAGATTTTTTGCAGATGCACTAAACATGAGCCCACATAAGCAAGTCTGGGACAACTAGTAGTGCGAGTTGACTTAATCATGCAGGTAGCACACTGCTAATTGGTGGTGTATATGCTTCCATTACTTAAGAGCTACATTAGCCTCGTAGCACGTCTGGGCTGATTGACTCACCTCAGAGCAGCCTGTTGTGTTTGTTTTACGGTGTGTGCCATTTGAGTGTGAAAATGTGATTTGTGACCTTTTATAAACTGTTGAGAGTGAACGATGCTCACAAATAATGAAATAAACTCAATGTATTTGATGTTGGGACTTGGATGGTTCTGGTTTTAGCAGAATGTTTCTATATTAGATCAATATTGGCAGCTGAAGAAACTCTGGTGTAACAGACGGGTGTCAGGCCCTTTTTTATATTTAGTTTTTTTTTCAGCCAATTTAGCTTTTTCCAGGCTCAGGATGTTTTTTTCTGACATATGCAGCTGTGGCACAAGCCTGAGAGCAAACAGTCTTCACACACCATCTAAGCTTGCCACTGCTTCTTTAGAACTCCAGACACTTGCCAGGTCCCTGGGCATTTTTAGAGGACCGTTTCGGACTCTGTACGGCCACCAGGACCAGAAACCTGCTGCAGCTAAAAGTGGGCATAAGCTGTTAGTGTGGCACAACTCTAAACATCATCACAGATGCATGCGAGTGACTCAGCACAGCCAGTCATTTAAGTGCTTTTTCATATGCACACAGTCATCAGACACACTTGTAGCTCTTCCTTGTGTAGACTAGTCTCTAGCCCTTCACCTGTGGTCAGTTTCTGACCACGCAGCTGCTCTTGTCTGGATATTTTTAGATGGTGGACCACTCTCAACAGTGACACTTCTGTATAATAACACAGCTGTGTCGGGTAGAGGGGGCAGACATTCTGCATGGCAACACATGGACAACACCTTTAAATAGGTTTCCTTCTGGCTTTAGAAGAGTTAGTACTGTGACCACTCAAAGAATCAACTTAATTCTTCTCTATGATGGAGAACCTTTTAAACACATTCAGTTGGGAATATTATGACCACCCCTGGTTCGCCACGTGACAGAGTTTACTGCATGTATAAATAAGTGAGCTCAGTTGTATCAGTGTTAAACCATCATCATGGGCAAAGGACGTGATGTCAATGATAACAGGGTACCTGTGAAATATGGTGGTGGCAGCATCTCAGAAGCTGTGGGATGTTTTAGAGCTGCTGTAGTGAAGGTGTACTGAGAATGGACTCCCAACGTAACGGTGGTACTCCACAGGCCAATGATGCTGGTGGGTGGTACACCACAGTGGGACAGTTAACCTCTATAATGAACAACGAGGAAAGTGTCAGGGATCGCCAAGAGACTTAGGTAAGTGGTCATAATCTAGAACCTTTTTTCTATAAATATACAACCTGTAATGTTGATCTCTGTAGTGGTTCTCTAAGATGGGTGGAGCTCACAGTAGCCATTGAATTTACATATAAAGTAATGAAGTGGACACTGAGTGGATGAGTAGTAAAGATGCCAGCGCACAGATGGAGAATGGAAGGCAGAAGATTGTGATGGGGGATGCTGTTGAAGCACCAAAAACTCAACAAGGACGGTGTGGTTTGGTATGAGCCACAAAATGAGTGGTTACAGAAGTGATGGTTGAAGACAAGTCCTTGGTCAAGTTTGTTACTTAAATCTGGTGGGAAAAGTGATGGGATGGGATGGAGTGACCTGTGGGAGACATGATGCCTGGACCAGCCAGCCAGGGTGATGTTTCAGCTCAGAAGAGGACTTTAGCAGGAGAATGAATGAATGTTAGACCTTTTTGAAACCCAAGGACACTTTAAAATTAACACACTTAGAACCACACACACGGTCGTGCGCAGCGTCTCAACCAGAAGCAACCGTCCACCTGGAGGGCTGCGTCAAGCACTAAGGGGATCAACCAGGATCAGTATTTGCGCGGGTTTCCTCCCACAGTCCAAAAACATGGAGGTCTGGTGAATGGGTTACTCTAAAATGCCCTGGTGTGAATGTGTCTACTGATGGATTGGCGCCCTATCCTGGGTGTGAGGGCCAGTGAAAGGGGTAGAGATACTCCAGAACTGGATTGACCAGTTAAGATGGCCGGGTTGAGTTGTGTGTGTTTTTACTCTATTACTGCAGCCTCCAGAACTGTGACCCAAATTCCTCATTTCCAGTAGACTTCACCTTATGATTCGGCTCCTTGCCACAACAAAATAAAGTTTATACAGTATTCCGTGTGTAGTAACAGTTTGTGTTCTTTTCTTTATGGTATCGGTCCATTAATGGTGCCTTTCATTTTGTTGGACAAGCAGATTGTCCAACAGCTGGACAACTGGTGCAGAACTGCCTCAACACATCAGTCTCGGCTCCAGAAAACGACCGGTCAATGAGGGCGGACCTTGACAAGGTACTTGGGCTCCTCACTGACATCACCATCACCAGACAGCCTCGAGATCGTCCTCAGGTCAGTAAGTGAGAAGCGTCTTAATAGTCAAACTGACAGGAAGGTGGCAAAGTCACAGCATGCTGAGCTAGTGGAAGAATGCCAAGAGAGCAACAACCTGT
>BRDA01046048.1:930-15018 GCA_036984385.1 Crenuchus spilurus
ACATAGGCAGTCATGCTAGCAGTACCAGTTCCTAAGAACGTGGTTGTGATGGGGAGACCAAGAATTCCATCTGCAGTCGTGAGTCTGTCTCGTCCAACCGTTATGTCTGGTTCCATCATATTGTACAAGTCAGTTCTACTTGGTCCTGCTCTGTCTGAGTGCTGACGTCTACCTTAAGAACCAGAGGGGTAGTGTTGGTGCAAGAATCCTTGACCATGACGATCGTACTGACGGATACATGCCGGACCATAGGTAGTTCGTTGACCAAAGGTAGTTCGTTGACCAAGACCCCTTGGACAGCTGCTGTAGACACAGTGAATACTTCCTGGAGCATTGGTGCCAGACTGTCAGGGAGAGAGGAATTCCGTGAGGCAGTATCAAAAAAATTAAAATTTGTAATACTCTCACTTGCCTGTAGATCTGGCACAACGACGGGCTCCGGGACAGCGGCTGGCTCTGGGACCTCGGCGGGCACGGCAGGCTCTGGGACCTCGGCGGGCACGGCAGGCTCTGGGACCTCGGCGGGCACGGCAGGCTCTGGGACCTCGGCGGGCACGGCAGGCTCTGGGACGGTGAAGGAAGTAACAGAAACTGTTTTTGCAGTATTAAGAATATAGAATTGACCAAAATCACTTCCCTTAGGTTCTGGATCATCAGCGGGCACTGTGACCTCGGCTGGTGCGGCAGACATGGGAGCTTCGGCAGACACGGGAGCATCAGTGCCGAAGTATATGATCATGAGACTTGTACAGTGTGAGAGATCAGTCCCGAATGTCGGACACATCCTTGTGGCTGCAATGACCCAGTCTTTAGCTTCCCCACGACATTTAGAGACCAGGAACCTTATTTTAGCTTTATCGCTACTGTATTCTTGTTGGTTCTTGGCTAGATACTTCACTGTGTGTAACAAAAAATCCAAAAATGTCTCACGTTCACCTGAGAATGTCCCTGGTTCTGGTAACGTGTCTGCCTTGTCCAACAAGATGTCATAAACCCTTTGAGTAGAGGCCTGCTCTTGCCACAAAGGGTCAAAGGCGGTTCCTAGATGTTCAATGAAGTCCCATATTAGACTAAACCGACCTGGAGCAACCTCCCAAAATTCAGTACCCCAGTCCCAAGCAGGGCCCCTTAGTCCAAATAACAACAGAGCAAGGACCTGAGCTTCTGTGGTGAATGTCTTTTTATTAATACTAATGAAGTGGCCGCAGTCCTGGATATACTTCCAAAAACCCTGGGTTGTCCCATAAAAAGGTTTAGGTAACTCATGTTTAAAGGTGCTCTGACGACTTTGAACAAACTCAATATATTTATATATTCCGGCCATAGTTTTCCAGAAAACACCAACACAAGAACAGCTCAGAAACAAGGAACTAGTAGTAGTGACCCAAAGGCCTCTTTCTAAGGCTACCCAGACAGGCTACTCAGACACAAACAAAACCATATACCTGCCACCTTCAATGTAAGGCTCGGCGTTATGTAACGTGGGGACCCCAGCGACGTGGGATAAACAAAGACAGAAGGTGACAGCAGGTAACAGGAATATTTATTATGACACAAGGCTAAGCTAAAAACAATGCTGAAACCAAAACAAGGTAAGTACTAACACAAGGCTAAGACAGAAACATGATATAATACCCTAACATGACTTAGACTGAAACAATACCCAAACATGACTTAGACTGAAACATAATACCCAAACACTAAAAGACCAAAACACTCAGAACAAAACACCAAACCTTAACGAGGTACACAGACCAAGACAAGAACAACCATACAGGAACAGGGGGGCGAAATGGGCTACGTGCGAAAAGAATGGAGAATGCAAAACAGGGAAATGAAAACAACGCCAAGCGAGGATTAACCGGGGAGTGCTGCTTAAATGGTGAAACACTGATTACGAAAATGAAACACAGGTGCGGAAACAAGGAAGTGACATACTGCGGTGAGGTGCATGATGGGAACTGTAGTGCGGGAGCGATGTGGTGAATAACGACATGAATGGGGCTGAACCAGGAAGTGAACTACAGGAGTGAGAGAAACCAGATGCAGACAGGGGAGAAAGAACAAGAGAGCAACAGACACAAGCACAAACAGGACATAAACGTGACACTGACTCAGCTTCAGTTTACTCAGATTTATCATTTGACCAACACATAACTAAAACTACCAGAACAGCTTTTCTACATCTCCATAATATTTCCAAGTTAAGAAATGCCTTATCCCTACAGGATGCAGAAAAATTGGTACATACATTCATTACTTCTAGGTTAGATTACTGTAATGCACTATTATCAGGATGCTCTAGCAGAAACCTAAATAAACTTCAATTAGTTCAAAATGCAGCAGCCAGGGTTCTTACTAAAACCAGAAAATGTGATCATATTAGCCCAGTTCTATCAGCACTACACTGGCTTCGAGTTAAATACGAAATCGAATATAAAATTCTTTTACTGACGTATAAAGCCCTGCGCTTTAAACCCTAAGTCTTACCCCTGAGTATTTACAAGACCTTATTTCCTATTATGAACCATCTTGTTTACTTAGATCACAGGATGCTGGCTTCTTGATAGTTCCCAAAATTCAGAAATCATCAGCAGGGGTAAGAGACTTCTCTTATATGGCCCCTCAACTTTGGAATAACCTCCCAGACAATGTTCGGGACTCAGCCACAGTCTCAAAGTTTAAGACAGCTGAAAACATATCTGTTTAGTTTAGCTTTTGGTAATTAATTCTTCACATTATAAAAGGGCTTTAGATCCAGGGGTGCACTGACATAGTGATTTATAGTGAACTGAGATGCTGGGGCTGTCATACCGCTGCTCACTCAGTGTGAACTCAGGTTTGTTGATGGTGAGCAGAGGGATGCCAGTGTCTTGGGGAGCTCCTATGCCTGTTTACCTTCTGGCTCTCTCTTTTTAAGTAGGTTGTTCTAGATAGTTCCGCCAGAGACAATAGCCACACTCCGATATGTCTCATAATTCCTGTGCTCTATAAATCCAAACAGAACTTATTCCATCTTTGTCTTTTTTTGAGTGAGTGATTGCCCACCGGTCTGGGCTGATGGAAAAATGATCACTAATCTCTGCATGATGCTTCCCTGGATCAGCTGCCCACCAACAACCAACTACTGTGACCTGCCCCAGATGCCCTTCTCCTGGCTGTTATCATTGCTACCATTATCATCATCATTCTTGTCCCACTACTGTCACCATATCAGTTCATCTGAGCATTACAACAACATCATATGATTATGATTTATCACAAACTTATATTTAGTAGACCAGCGGAGGATGGGTCCCCCATGTGAGTCTGGTTCCTCCAAAGGTTTCTTGCTCCAGCTCTGAGGGAGTTTTTCCTTGACACTGTCGCCATTGGCTTGCTCACCGGGGATTAGGGATTAATGATTTGGTGTTTATTACTGACCCTGTAAAGCTGCTTTGTGACATCAGTTGTAAAACGTGCTTTATAAATAAATTTGATTTGATTTGGTCAGTTTTTAAATATTTTTCAGTAAATGTTTCATTTTTAAAGCATTTTGTAAATTATAAAGACAGTGTGCAAACCTTATCAAAGAATGACCCACATAGTCGAAAGAAGTGAAAGAACAGAGTGTATAGACCTGGAATGGAGTCACAGACAATGACTTTGTCCTTCCTCCTTTAACTATAAATAAAGATTTCTAAATTTATGATCCTTGAAAAAGTAGGACATGATTGATATAGCCACAGATTCATGACAAGGTCAAACCTTTTATGGGCTAAGAGATCAGATGACTTTAAGGAGGAGATGTATCTACTAATGTAAATTTGACAAATAAATAAAAGTTTAATAATGTAATTGAATTTAATCATCCCTACTGTAGATCATGTAAAGGCCAAAGCACAGTGACCTGCATTTACACTGATGTTCAGTGCTGACTGAGGAGATTACAAGGTTAAAACTTTAACACTGTTTACAGATCACATCTAACTTTTAAATATTTAGCAATGCAAGAAAAAAACTCTTATAAAAACTAAAGCATTTGTTGACTTTGCCATCAGCAGTTGTTACAGTGTGCCAGTCATCTTGATTACTGATTTATTTTATTTTATTCTCATAAAAATCATTTAAAAATGGTCCTCTGGTGCATTAATGTAGTACCGTATGTGTGAAGGCTGAGAAATAGAGCTCATGCCAGGATGTCTGAATGTGTCTCTGCTCCCACAGAAACTACAAGACCTGTTTTATCTGGAACAAATGTCAATTTGTTATAAATGTAAATTACATAAACATTAATTACCATACAATGTAATATTCACACACACACACACACACACACACACACACACACACATATACATATACTAATATGACATTATTTTAGTCCTTTATTTTTATTTTTCCACCCTTAAAGATTTCAGTTGAGTTTCAATTAAATTGTACAGATTATTGATCACAATAAAGGTGAAAAAAAAGAAAATTTTGCATGCCACTGTGTATATAAATATAATCTACATACATAATGATAATGAGCTCTTTTCTCATTGGTGTTCCTTTAATTTGCTTCAAAAATCAGCCCCAGTTAAAGCTCTACTAATAATATTGTGAATGAGCCAAGCTAACCTACTGTATGCTGAATAAATATTCTGTAAATCTGTTGGCTTTTGTAAAATTATAAAAGCAATGTTTTCAAAATGTGCTGTTTTAAAGCACTACAAGTGAAATGTTTATATATCTGTAAATGGTGTGGCTGACATTAATTTTGGCCAGCTTTGGGAAAAATCTCTGCCCTCTCACTTGGTGTCTTCACTGGCTCTTTGAAACAGGCCTCGTTTGAAGTCTAGCTTCACAAGAAAGACCCTAACAGAGAAATGTGCCTGGTGTGGAAGCATGTAAGTGCAGATTAAATCCAGAGGATGAGAGGATGGCTGTGGTACTCCAGCTGCCTGCTGATGACTCAAAAAAGTGTCTGCACTATACTTGCTGTTTTTCTCATCTAATTTGAGCTGCTCAACAAATCTAAAAGCAGTTTGGTGCTTGGCCTCCAGTAGCTTAGTTCTTTATGAGCCTTTTTAATCTCATTCCCCTATGAACAAGTTTTAGAAAGTACAGTTCTAGCCACTATTATTGGTACAAAAAGTTTGTTGTGAAGGATTTATATACACTCAGTTCAACAGCTAAAGACAAATAAAATAATAAAGTCTTGTAAAGAAAAAGGTATAAAAACAATCACACAGACATGTCACACATATTAGTACGTACTGAGGAATTCTTATTCAGATAAAAAATAAAATGATTCACCAGTAATTAATGAAGGCTTATTTGGATCAGCTGATGACTGATGGCTTTAATGCTTAAAAAACATTTTAAACTTGTGTTTTTAAAAGCATTTTCATTGCTTTCCTTAATATCTTTTTACAATAATGAAGACAAGAGAGCTGCATTGGCGCATAAGAGGTGCTATTATCTCAAAACACAAGACCAGTAAAGGGTATAAGGCCATCTCCAAATTGCTTGACATCTGTGGTTCAACATTATGTGATGTTATTTACAAGTTTTCTACTCATGGAATGATTAAAAAAACTCATCAGTCCACAAAGGTTAATGTGAACTGTAGGAAAAAACACCACATGTAAAATACAAAGACTTAAAGACAGACCTGGAGCAATCTGGAGTCATATGAACACATACCACCAGCTCCAAGTGGCTCAGCGGACTAAGGCTCTGTAACTCTGAAGAATGCAAGTTTAAATCCAAGTCATGCTGCTTGCCATTGGCAGCCAGGACCCAAAAGAGCAAAAATTGGAAGTGCTCTCTGTGGGTGGGTAAGATGGCACTCTCTCCCCAGCACTACTAAGTAATATCGGTTGGCTCAGGTGTCTGCCAGGTGATCCATCAAATCTGGGGATCCTGTGCTTTCCTCCATGCATTTTGGCTGCCCTGCGGCGATGTATCAGCAGCAGTTAGAAAAGATGCAGAGCTTGAATTCACATGCATTGGAGGAGGCCTGTGTTAGTCTGCACCCTCATAGAGTCACGGACAAAACAAACAAACAAACAAAATAAAAGGACTTTGTTGGTGTAGGAAAGATATGAGAAGACAAGACTGATTCTTGCCAAAACATGCCTAGACAAATCACAATATTTCTGGAAAAATGTTTTATGGACCGACAAACCAAGAATTGTACTTTTAATCTACTGCAGGCAATTCAGATGAGTTTTTCTCAGGTCTGCTGAGACAACTGTTCACATTGCTATTAGTAAGTAATCCGATCTGATTTGTTGCAAGAGTTGCCAGGTTCATGGTTTTCACACATAAAATTGTGATATTTATTTTAATGCACTCAGCACTACAGCTAGGCGTGTGGGTGTCCTGCACGTGTAACCACCCGCGGCCCACCTGGCATTGAATATTCCTAATCAACGGTTGTTGACAAAAGGGACTCGTGGTGCTCCTTGAAGACGAGTGGTGCCCCTGTAACATTGTGGTACCGCATGCACATCGTATGCGGAGCGCAGGCCCTGAATGCCCTCATGCGTAAAATTTCAGAGGTGGTGGTGTGTTAGTTTTCTGACATTAAAATGTACCATGACTGCCAAAAGCTCTTATAGGCACACAGTAATAAAAATAGTTGGAGATGCCTTAGGTATGCTTTCTAATATTAGACGACCCCTGTGGAGGGATCTGAAAATGTAAATTAAAATAAGATTCAAATAATCTAATAATTAATTAATTAACAAGATTATATCATTGGACTTGTAGCCATGTGTCTCTGAGCCGTCAATCAATCACCACCTAGTGGTGAGTTGGATCAGATGGCAGAGAAGGATGCTGAACAGACCTGGCAGGCCAAATGTGTAGTGAGGATTTTCTGGGAACATTTGAAAGAGGAACCTGTCAGACAGACTTTCAACTCCCATGGCAGAGCTTCAACCACATTCTGTGGGAGGCAGGAAACCTAAAATCTGAATGGGCTATGTCCAGACCATAACTGTGGCCGCAAGGCAATTGGTGCTTGTTGGGGTGGCAACCCCCGTAGCTGGTGATGGACACCCCAATTGAGGGAGGCTGTCAAGCTCAAGAAAGAGTCCTATCTGGCCTGGTTGTCTTGTGGGACTCCAGAGGCAGCTGACAAGTACCAAAGGGCTGCACCTTCAGCTGTTGCTGAGGCAAAAACATCAATGTGGGAGGAGTTTGGTGAGGCCATGGAAAACAACTATCAGATTGCTCTTTGAAGATTCTGTCAAATGGTTAGGGGGCTCAGGAGGGTAAAGCAATTTCACACCAACACTGTTTACAGGGGTGGTGGTGGGGAGTTGTTGGCTTCGACTAGGGACATCATTGGCCATTGGGAGGAATACTCCAAGGACTTTCTCAATTCCACCTGCACATCTTTAAGAGAAGAAGCAGATTCTGGGGACCTTGTGGGTGACTCACTCATCACTCAGGTCGAAGTGGCTGAAGTAGTCAAAAAAACTTTTCGGTGGCAAGGCCGTGGGGGTGGATGAGATCCACCCTGGGTTTCTCAAGGCTCTGGATGTTGCAGGGCTGTCTTTGTTGACACATTTTTGCAACATTGCATGGACATTGGGGACAGTGCCCCTGGATTGGCAGATGGGTGTTATAGTCCCTATTTTTAAGAAAGGGGTTTCCAGTTGAGGTTGGACTCTGCCATGGCTCTTTGTCACTGATTCTGTTCATAATTTTTATGGATGGAATTTCTCGGCATAGCAAAGTGGTGGAAGGTGTTCAGTTCAACCTCAGGATTCCATATCTGCTTTTTGCAGACAATGTGGTCCTGCTGGCTTCATCAGTGACTGGGATGACAATCAGTACCTCCAAATCTGAGACCATGATATTCTGCCGGGAAAAGGTAGATGGCTCTTTCCAGGTTGGGAGAATGTCCTTTTCTCAAGTGGAGTAGTTTAAGCACCTCAGGGTCTTGTTCATGAGTGAGGGTAAAAGGGAGCGTGAAATCGATAGGTGGATCGGTTTAGCATCCACAGTGATGCGGGCTCTGTGCCAGTCTGTCTTGGTGAAGAGAGAGCTGAGCCAGAAGGCAAAGCTCTCTGTTTACTGGTCCATTTATGTTCCAACCCTCAACTGGTCATGAGCTTTGGGTAGTGACCAAAGAATGAGATTGTGGATACAAGTGGCTGAAATGAGCTTTCTTCATAAGATGTCTGGGCTCTCCCTTAGAGAGGGTGAAGAGTTCGGACATCCAGGAAAGACTCGGAGTACACTCTGAGAAATAGAGGTACGTGAGGGTACAAAATCTGTACTTTGAAGAACATAACTGTACCCCATCAGTAACTGTACCTCTAAAGGTACGTGATCGAACTTGCATAGTACTATTTTGTACCTGTGTAGGTGAATGTACTTATGAATGCTTCACTCTTTTTAAGATGTATCATTTCCATTGACAACAAGTCAAGTAAAACAACAACAGGTGCTTCTATGAAACATGTAATGTTAAATTGTTGGGTTTAATTTACCAGAAGCATATCTTCTCCTTTTTTTTTTTATTTTGTACATTGAGGGCAGGGGTCTACAAATGTGTAGAGGCAAATAATTTTTTACTTCACATGGACAGCTGTAATGTCAATGAACAGTGTTTTCACATGAATTGTTAACATTTTCATGTTTTCATTTATAATATATTGTGGCGGCTCTTGGGGGTGTCGGCCAATCAGATAGCTGCGTGTCGCACGGTATTTGCATAAAGTTCTATTGTGTGTTTATGGGGTCTATTTTGTAATTATTTGGGGTCTTTAAGAGGGAATTTTTGTATGTGTAATGATTGTTAGTTGTAATCTAGTCTCTATGAGTTATTTTTAGTGTGTTTTAGTTAGTTACCATCAATGTGTGTTTTAGTCCATTCAGTTAGTCTGGTTGTGCTTTGACGTTGTAAAGCAGTGAGCGTTTGCTACTGCACTTTCCTATTTACTAAAAGAGCAGTAAAAGAGCATTCAAAAAACAAATGTCACGTCCTTTTCCTTTACCCTCTTCTCCAATGCTACAATATTTATATTTATTCCAATGGCTGAAACTTTTAATAAACTACAATAATTAATAAAAAAACCTTTCTCCCCGTTTAATTTTTTAAAGGTACAAAAGTGTTACTTGAAAGAATAGAAAAAGGAACAAATCTGTCGTATTTAAGGTACAGTTGATTTTGTCACTGTGGCAGTACCCTATGGGAACTTATATGTACCGTTTGAAAAAGGTACACCATTTGTACCTGCAACCATGAGGTGGGAAAGGTAGTACTTTGTCTCCAAGGGTACAAAATTCTTCCCTTAAGGTACAAATAGTAAGGGTACGCATTTGTCACTATTGATAAAAGTACACATCCGTACCCTTGAGGGGTACTGCCACAGTGACAAGCGATTGTACCATTATAGGTACAGAATGCTACCTTTTTTTCTGAGAGTGTAGAGCTGCTGCTCCTTCCTGTTGAAAGGAACCAGTTGATGTGATTCAGGCACCTGCTGAGGATGCTTCCTGGACGCCTCCCAGGTGAGACCCTGGGGAAGACCTAGGACACACTGGAGAGATTATATATCTCAGCTGGCCTGGAAACGCCTTGGAATCCTCCCATATGAGCTTGAAGAGGTGGCTGGGGAGAGGGACACCTTTGCTTGTGTTGTTACCACCATGACCCAGACAAAGATAAGCTGAAGATGGTGGATGGATGAATGGATGGATAAAACATCCATTCATTTTGAACATATCATTAGATAATGTGGACTAGTGATTAAATGAAGGTTCTAGTGAAAAGAACATCTTACCTGTAGGTAAAAATGTTGGTTCCATAATGTTGTAAGACTGATTTGATGAAGGAAGGCTTCAACTGAAGCAATAATGAAAAGATGTTTGGGTTGAAGATCAAAGATCCTCCATATGGTTCCAACCCATGCCTTAAAATATAAGATCAACACACATCTGAAAATAAAATACCACATACCTTATTGAAAAAATATGAGGTGCAATTTGTCCCATATTTCACACACATTGTTTCATGCGTATAACACACATCACAGTGGTGAGAATAACAATAAATAAGCAGTATAAACATACTAAATAAACCAAATCAGTTTTACAGGAAACAAGCAGAGAAGATTAAAATCAGTGGACTGGAACAGATGCTGACAGACTAGCTCTGAGTGTGTTTGCACATCAATCTCATCGCTGTCCTGCTTATATAGACTTCCAGATTTAAGTGCTTGTTAAAAACGTTTTTCTGATGCCAGTGTACTGAGACAGGGATGTGGAAGTCCACATCTTAATTTGGAGATGAGATAGGAGGTCAGCCCTGACAAACTGAGCAGATCTGTTACATCACATAAGTAATGTTTCATGTGGAAGATGTTCTGACTTAAATACTCTAAGTAACTTTTATGTAGTCTAATTCTTGAGTATTTTAGGTTTTACTTAAAAAAAAAAACTGGTTCGGTCTATTCATAATCATCATTAAATTGCATATAA
Source organism: Crenuchus spilurus (assembly GCA_036984385.1). Classification (NCBI taxonomy): domain Eukaryota; kingdom Metazoa; phylum Chordata; class Actinopteri; order Characiformes; family Crenuchidae; genus Crenuchus; species Crenuchus spilurus. Next base: position 11,398 of record BRDA01046048.1, read on the forward strand.
CAGAGCAGGTTGTGTGGTATATATTGTATGTATGGAGACTCTAACCTAGTTAGTTTTTCTCCAGCATATCAGAGCAGTAATTGCATCACTTTAGCAGATTTTCTCCTGACTGCATTGTGGTTTTAGTTCATTGATCTAAACTCCTATAATGATCCATTTACCATTTTTGTCAAGAACACATGCTGGCCATGACAACCCTGCCCTCCAGCTTAATAAAACTCGGAAACATTGCATCATAAAGCAGAACGGAGTGGCTGCAAAATGAACTGATTTAATTGGCCAGCTGTGAGTCCTGATCTCAAAATCTGTGAAAAAAGTGAAAAAAAAAAAAATACTAACAAACAGGTGCAAGAAGGTTGTGGATGGCTACCAAGAACAACTGGAGATTCTTGCTTAAAAAGTAGTGTAAAAGTAGTGAAGCAGAGTCATAGTGGAGTGAAAACTGGAGTGGTAGTTAGAAATAAGTGTCTCATTCATTTGGAGCAGGATAGTGTGAATGAATGGCACCATTTGGGTCAGTATATTCAACCTAGTGAACTCTACTTAGACATTTTATATCGCAATATACACCAAGACTCTCAATTCTTATGTTTTAGAAGTTGATGACTTATAAACATGTTATAACATTAATGTTATAATTCACTATAATGAACAAATAATGATCTGCAGTTATAAAGACCTTATCACAATAATACAAACATGAACTTTCAAAATATCACAGAGTGCTTCAGGTAAAGGAATGTTTTATTATTGTGATAAAGCCTTCATAACTGTGCAGATTATTATTTGTTTATAATGTATTTTTATATGAATGAAGATTGTAGACCTGGTATTATATGGATTGAAGAATGAAGCCTGGGATTGGGCCTCTGACCTGTGGCTCATTTCTCCTGAACATTTTTTTTCAAGTTATGATTTTTTAGATGACTTTCGCATTGCGTTTGATCCCTTCTTGGACGATGAGAAATTCGAAAATAGTATATATGAACTTCTCCTGACCAATGTGGGCAACTCACCAGAGCATGACCGTGTTCCAGGGCCCTCTGGACTTCCTGAACCTGCTGAGATTCCTATTTCCCTTGGACTTGCAGTGCCCTCCATGACCAAAGACAGTTTGGAACAAGTTGAGGATCCAGGCCTAGAGGGAAGCACTTTTAGTAAAATCTGGCAAATACAAACTCTACTTGCAGCATTACATCTTTTGCCAGAAGATCCCGTGCCCGTCGAGGTCTCCGTGCCCGTCGAGGTCTCCTTGCCCATCGAGAGTCCAGTGTCGTCGGAAGTCGATGTACCAGAGGAAGTTGCTGTGCCTGACGTTTCAGCTCTGATGGGAAGTACATTTATTGATATTCATATTCCCTATGCCGAAACCACAGTCTGCTTTACTTCCTCCACAGTCCCAATGCCCGCCGAGGTCCCAGAGTCAGCCGTGTCCGCCGAGGTCCCAGAGTCAGCCGTGTCCGCCGAGGTCCCAGAGTCAGCCGTGTCCGCCGAGGTCCCAGAGCCTGCCGTGTCCGCTGAGGTGCCAGAGCCTGCCGTGTCCGCCGAGGTGCCAGAGCCTGCCGTGTCCGCCGAGGTGCCAGAGCCTGCCGTGTCCGCCGAGGTGCCAGAGCCTGCCGTGTCCGCCGAGGTGCCAGAGCTTGCTGCATTCCATGAGCCAGCCGAGGAGTGTAACCTAAAGGGAAGTACATTAGTACATTTTGTTAACACTTATGCCCAACAAGCAGCTTGTTCCTTCTCATCCTCAGTCCCAGGGGGCACAGACATTACCGCTGTGCCTGCCGATGCCGCAGCTGTACCTGCCGACGCCCACGTACCCGCTGTGCCTGCCGATGCCGCAGCTGTGCCTGCCGACACCCACGTGCCTGCTTATGCTGCCGCTGTGCCCGCTGCTGTTCCTGAGCCAGAGGCGAGTGAGATTATTACAATTTTTACTACTGTTGATACTGTCTCACAGGATCTCTCTCTCTCTGGCAGTCTGGCGCCCATACTCCAGGACATCTGTGTTTCCTCCTCATTCAAGGTCCAGGAGGTCTTCACTAATGCTTCTTCCCTGGCTGTTAAAGTTGAGGTTGGAACTCTCAGGTGTGCACCACTGTACGAACTACTATGACCTTGGGTATCATCAAGGTGGACCACGGCACCATGATTGATCCAGTGGAGAAGGCAACCAGAGCCACTGAGACAAAGATGGTCGAGGTAGCAGTTTCCCCTGTTCCAGTCCGAGAGGGCCGAGAGAGCCCTGTTCCAGTCCGAGTGGGCCGAGAGAGCCCTGTTCCAGTCCGAGAGGGCCGAGAGAGCCCTACGCCAGTGCCAGGTGGAAGAGAGAGCCACCCTCGTCCTCGTGTCTGGTCTGCCCGGAGAACTGGATATTCAGGTAGGCCAGTGCATCAGGCCAGATGGACCTTCCCAGCGGGCCATAAGGTCCCTATAGCCACATGGTCCAGTTACGTCCCCACCCCAGTTGCCCGGACCACATGGACATACCCCCCTGCTAAAGGTGTTTTTTCTACGCTATGGACTGTCCCCCTGATGGGACCCAGTCTGATATCTGGGATCCCATACCCAGACATATCAGCCATCCGGAGTTGGACTTCTATATTGTGGGAGACTATGTGTCGCACTGCTGCAGACATAGCTGTGCGCACATACATTGACATTTTTCAAGGACATTACATTCGGACTTTGTCATATGTTTGAGCTGTGTTCTATGTAATTGTTTTACTGTTCTGGTGTTTTTTGGGTCATGTTTTCTGTTTCTTTTTTTTGTCTGTAGTGTTCTTTGGTCGTGGCACCGTCGGGGGGAGGGGTTATGTTACGTTTATGTCCTGATTTATGCCTGTGTCTGTTTCTCTCTTGTTCTTTCCTCCTGTCTGCATCTGGTTTCACATCTCACTCCTGTAGTTCACTTCCTGATTCAGTCCCATTCATGTTGTCATTCACCTTATCACTCCCGCACTACAGTTCTCAAGATGCACCTCACTGTCTTTCGTCACTTCCTCGTTTTCCCACCTGTGTTTCATTCTGTAATCAGTGTTCCACTTTATAAGCAGCACTCTCTGTTTATTCTTTGCTTGGCGTTGTTTTCGTTCCCCTGTTTTGCATTACCTTTCTCTTCTCTTCTAGCTTGTTTCACTCCCTGTTCCTGTGTCGTTGTTCTAGTCCTGGTCTATGTACTTCATTAAGGTTTGTTGTTTTGTTCTGAGTGTTTAGGTTGTGTAGCGTTTGAATATCATGTTTCAGTATAAGTCATGTTGGAGTATCATGTTTCAGTCTAAGTCATGTTCGAGCATTATGTTTTAGTCTAAGTCATGTTTGAGTGTTATATCATGTTTCTGTTTTAGCCTTGTGTTAGTACTTACTTTGTTTCAGTTTCAGCCTTAGCAATGTTTTGTAGCTTAGCCTTGTTTCCTAGTCATGCCTGTTGAGTTGTCTATTTCCTAGTTGTGTTTATCCTTTTCTAATTAAATTTCCTTCTGTTGTACCTGCACTCACCTTCTGTCATTTCCATTAATCCAACGGTACAATATATGTCCCCCGTTACAATATATGTCTCCCATTACAATATATGTATGTGTGTGTGTGTGTGTGTGTGTGTGTGTGTGTGTGTGTGTATGTATG
>BRDA01046051.1:10122-28983 GCA_036984385.1 Crenuchus spilurus
GTTCCTGGAGGTACAGATAAAGTCATCCTGTCACGGTCCGGAGTAAGACGTACTCAATGTTGTCGCATCGAAGTATTTGTGACACACACACGAACTAAACAGACAGACGGTTTTACATAATTCATAGTACTTCTCCTCTTAGTTACCACTGGTACTTGACAATTCGTTTTGACCCGTTTTGAAGGTGCTCGTTTAGACGTTACTCATACAAAAGGGTTTAAGGGTTTACTAATTTTGTATTAATTTTCTTTTACACTAAGCACACACACAGTGTTTATGAAGCTACGCTGTTGTAACTCATGCAGAATGAGGCCTGGCACTGTCCTACTGAAATAGACATGGAGGTCCTTGGGGAAAAAAAAAACATTGTCTTGCTGGTAGTATGTCTCTCCAAAATACCAATATAAGCCTCTGCATCAAATATATTTTCAAATATATGCAGACAGCCCATGCTGTGGGCACTGATGCACCCCCATGTCATCACAGACACTGTTTTTGCACTTTTTGTTTATAACAATATGGATGGTCTTTTTCATCTTTGGCACATTTCATGGTCTGTTTCTCCCAAAAACAAACTGAATCTTGGGCTCATCTGACTGCAGTCATGTTCCCACTCCCTTTCTTTCTGTCTCAGATGACTTTGGACCCTGAGAATTCACCAGCATTTCTAAGTAAAATCAAGATAAGGTCTTTAATAAAACATTGGATTGCATTTCTTGATGGCAGTGGCAGGCTGTGTTAAGTGATGATGATTCTCCAAAGTACTCCTGAGCCCTTGTGGCTATTGGCCATCATGGTAGAATGATGTTTTCTCAAATAATACCATCCCGAGTGTTTGATGGCCACACACCTACAGCAGCGGTTTCCTCTTTTGGCCTTTACACACCAAGACTTTTTCATGGTTATGACCAGTAGATGGTGATGGACCTCAGTTCTTGACAGTCTTGTGCTGAGCAATGTTGTCTTTGAACTGATGGACAATTCTCTGATGAAGATTGGCCCAAAGTGGTGAACCACAACCATCCTTGCTTGTAAAGATCAAGAATTTACTGGATGCTCCTTTTATACTGTCTTCATGACCTCATCTGTGTCCAGCTAAACTGCTGAATGTGGAATCTTCCAGAACAATTCCGTTATTTTCCCATCCTATTTTGCCTGTGTGCGCAAGTCTGTCGGTGAACATCTTTTGTCATGTTAAATAAAAGTTTAAGTGGATTTACAAATGAGATTTTATTGCATTTTCAGGAAGTGTCCCAACTTCTCAGGAAATGAGGTTTGTATATGTTGTACAATTTAATGCCCAATAACTCTGCCCATTAATGCACTCTTTATTTACTGAGCTGAACATTTTGAAAAACCAAAAGCTGTTAGTGGAATAATTGCTTATTGAGCTGCTTCTTCTAGCTGGTTTTGTTTACAGCTTAGTTAACTACACCTGGCTTTGTGCCGTGCTCCTGCAGTTACATTTGTGTATTCAGTGTATTCTTTAAAATATTCCTAATTACATGTAAATAAATCAAAGGGAGTTCTTATGTTGCACTGAAATCAAGTCCTAAAGAACTGTAAAAGTTAAATGCTTAATGAAGTCATCGTCACACGTCTGGTCGGTGATGAGATGGCTTAAATCGAGCCTTTGACTCACGGCGAGTGTGAGCAGTATGAATGTGCTGTTTTGCTCTCGAGTGAGCGCGCACACACTCCAAACAAACACCCTGACTAGCTCAGTGACCTGCTGCATGGTCAGAGGTCAGACCTCCTCTTGAGCTCTGTTCTGTGCTTTGTTTGACTTGTGATGGTCATTCCTACTGATAAGCAATGAATGAAAGTATCAGAAAGAGAAAGTAGAAACTAACATCGACCCCCAGGGGAGGGAGCAGGATGGATGCAAAGAGAAGAGATACAAGTAGAAAAAAAAGAAATGCACAGCGAGAGAGAGAGAGAGAGAGAATACAGAAAATAGTAAATAGCAACATGGTGAAAGATGGATACAAAAACAGACTGAAAGAGAGTAATACTAAAGAGAAGGCAGCATGTTGACATTAGAGATGTAGCTTGAAGGCACATTGAACAATGTTGACGCTCAGGATTATGGGATATATAGTGCAGTAAAGGATACTCTGTCTTAAATCTGGACATGTCTAGAGGTCTTTCTGCTTCAGGATGCTGACTGAGAAAGCAGCAGTTGTGACATTTCACAAAGTCCTGCTTTGATCACAATTCTGCTCAACTACTGTCCATCGCCTCAAAGTCCATGTTTAGAAGCTTTTGGGGTTTTGGAGGTTTATACTGTCCGTCTCCCCCTGCAGGTGACTTTGTGATCTTGCTGAACTCGGGGATGAGTGTCCCTCAGGCCATCTTCTTTAACCTGCTATCAGCCATGACCTGTTACTTGGGCTTGGTGTTTGGGATCCTGCTGGGCAGTGCATTCGCCCCCAATGTCATCTTCGCCTTCGCTGGAGGGATGTTCCTCTACATTGCACTTGCAGACATGGTGAGATGCTCATATTCAAGTTCAAGTTCAAAAGGTTTTTATGGTCATTTCAGGTGCATACAGTAGATAATGAAACAAAACATTCCTGCAGGACCAGGAGCAACACAAGTGCAACATACTGTACAGTAAACATGTAGTCATACAGGTCCTGTACTACAGTACCAACCCTCTGACTAGACTAAGACACATTAAAGGACGGGACAAGTGTAATGATGTACATGGTACCGAGTGGTTGTCTAGTAGTGAAACAGAATTCCAGCCTGAGCTTATTGTGCAAATGCTGAAGTGATAGTGGACAGTATACAGTGATGTGCAAATGTGCAGTGATACTTAGTCTCTGAGAGTCAGACTGAGCATTAAGGAGTCGGACAGTCTGAGAGATGACACTGTTGGACAGTCCAGCAGTGAGGGTCTGAATGCTGTGGTATCTTCTACTAGAAGGCAGCAGGTGAAGAGACCATGTGATGAGTCCTCCACAATGCTGAGAACTTTCTGGATGCAGCGCTTGTTGTAAATGTCTGTGAGAGACCCCAATGATCTTCAATCCATGTTAACCCTGAAAAGTTAGTCTGAATGCACATCTGATCCAAATCAAATGATGTAGTTAGAAAGTGAGTTTATTATTGACTGCATTCACTTCAGTGTTTTGTTCATATGGGTCATATGTTTACCTCCAAATATTTGAAGTTTTATTCATTTCTATAGTCCACAGTAAGGCATGCTGTGTCCTAAGCCAAGTGGACTAGTCTGTACCCTTAATTGAGATCAGGGTGAGATTAGAGCAGACTGAGAGCTTTTGTTGGAGGTATTTTTACAGAAACAACTGGGCTGTTTAGGTGACTACTGCATTCTAGTGTTTATGCTTGCAGCTGTAATTCTAAACCAAAGGATAATTTTACCCCAAAACTGTCTTGGCCGACTCTCTACATCTGATTATTTAAAACAAAATTTTGACAATTTTCTCCAATTTTTGCTCTCTTGGGCCCAAGCTGTTGATGGCAAACAGCATGACTGGGATTTGGCGATGCTCTGGCCATAGGGGGTGGTGGTGGTGGGGGTATTTAAGTGGAAAAAAATAAGGTTCTCAGGTGAACTATTCCTTTAATAACTACAAACCACAATTCCAGATAAGCTTGGACACTTTCTAAAAAATGCAATAAAAGCTGAAATCTAATTTAATTATTTGAACTTCAGATTAAAGAAAAATATTTTCTGTGTTTTGAATGACAAAATTCTATTTGTTACATCCAAACCAGTTTAGAAATTGATGCCTACAACACACTAAAAAGTACTAGTAACTCTGTTCTGTAAGGTTCCACAAGTAGCAGTTTAACTGGTAACAGGTGAGCTCCTCAATAACAGGAGAAAAGTCTTAGTCTTTACAATGATGGCTTGTTCTTCACCACTTTGTACTGACTGAAAATTCTCTCACCAGGTTTAACACAATCTTTACAGTCTTTCACCGTCTCCATTTTATTATAAAAATTTCAGGGAATCGGGAAATGTGATGGTGCATCAGTGCCCAGAGCATGGGTGATCTGCACATATATAAAAGTACCGTGATGATGTGGAAGCTTATATTGGTATTTTGGAGAGATATATGCAGCCATCAAGACGACAGGAAGTCAGCAGGACAATGCCAGGAGTCACAACAGTGTGGCTTTATATACATACTGTAGATTGGCCTGCCTGCAGTCCTTCTGACTCCTAATAAACTAATCTTCTAGAAAGACTTTCCATTACAGTAAAAACAGCTGACTGTGGCCTTCTGATTTAATAAGCACCATACAGCAGTAATAACTATGGCACTGAGTCATAATACAGTATAATACAATGTTATTGTGGATTATATATATTTTTCCTGAGTTTTATTAGTTGTTTTCTTGCTTAAATGCACTCAGTGACTTATCACAAGGCTCGTCAGGCTTCTGCAGGAATATGCAGCACTAGCACATGTTTATGACCTCCTTAGCCTGTTATTGCTTCCTTTATTTCCACTAAAACCGGACACAATAAGGAGCCAGAGATAACAGATTTTACTCTGACTGTTAATAGGGTTCTTCTGATCAGCTGTTTTGAACATGTGTAATATGTGCTGATACAGATCAAACTCTTCCTGACTCTTATCTTAAGTGAGCAGTTTATAATTCCGGCATAAAATACATCATTCAGATCACAGGATAACTACTCAGCAAGCAGTGTGTGAAAGAAAAGCCGATTTGAGAGGATTGCATCACCCGTTGATCACCTGCTCTGTATGATCTCACCCCTGTGCTTCCTAATAAGCTTTTTTATTTAAGTCAATATGTTTAGTACTAGATTGTTTTTAGCTCATTCAGATTGCCTTTCAAAAGCACCAGTGACAGTATCATGGTAGCGCCATATTTTTTGGACAAGGTCAACTACAATGGAAAGTGGGATAAAGGGTATTGTGGTACTGCAATGGTAAAAGTACTATACAACTACTGTGATCATAGTAATACAGCTAGGTGTACTATATTACCATAATGCTACAACATACAAAGATTCAGAAGTAAACATGGGCAACAGAATTAGCTCAGGTCAAACACACTAACAGGGAGGTGTAAACACAAAATATGCAGTACAGTGGAACCTCAGTTTTGGTCATTAATCTGTTCTAAAGTGTCTGATTAACAATAACTGAAGTAATATTTCCCAAAATAAATGATGTAAATCCAATTAATCTGTTCCAGACACTCAAACTCTGAACAAAAACACATTTTATACGGAATAACTATAGTTTTACATACAGAACATAATGAGAAATAAATACAGAAGACTAATGAAATGGATAAATGAACATTAACATCACTCTTACAGGTTTACGCTCTGTTTTAGAGAGTGCTGGTGTGGTCCAGCAACAGCCTTTGTTTTGTACACCTGTTCTCGGCTGCTATTTGTTTTAACACCAGTTTTCAGGTGGTAGTGCTGCGAGTCGTTGCTTTGTTTTCAGCATTAACAAGAAACAAAGCCAGACCGAACGACGAATGCGTGGGTGGATGCTTTGTTTTTGCAAAATTAGTGGAGAGTCTCGTGGGCATGGCAACAAAAACTGGATAAAAAATGTCCCTGAAAGAGAGTGAATAACAATGTACGATAAGTGCATTATAACAAGCTCAGTGAACAAAAAATGAGTCACCTGTGATTTAATTGTACCTGGTATTGTGTAATATCTCCCCAAGCATGAATAACAGCTGTGATCTGATTCAGCATGGACTAGACTAGTTTCTGGATATAGAAACATCAAATCAAATGTTCAGCCATTCTTGCATCAAAAAATTGCATATTTCAGCCAGACCTTGTTGGTGCTTTCCCTGGTTTTTTACTCATTGTTCCAGGTAGTCCCACAGATTTTCAAGAGGATTCAAATCTGGGTATTTTGCAGACCAATCCAGATGTGTGAATGCTCCTTAAAGTTCACTATGCCAATCAATCTACCTGTTAACACCAGTTTGACATCAACTGCCTCAATTATATATTTTTTGAGACTGAGTTTGAGACACCAGTTGTGTGTCTACTTTGAAGTAAAATCTAAAACATGTTTTGGTTTGTTTAACACTTTTATATTTACTACATGATTCGTTATGTGTTCACTCACAGTCTGGATGACCTCAGTGTTTATTTACAGTGTAGGAAAAAAATAAAAACATTTAATGAGAAGGTGTGTTCACACGTTTGACTGGTATACAGTATATTTCAAAAATACTTTATTTTGGTCTTTTGGTGGTCTAATGTGGCTTTACTATAAACAAATTAGCTAAAACATTAACAGGCTTAACAGGAGATTAGAAAGCTAACTCGCAATCTGCCATTATAAGGTAATGTAGACGGTAATAATTCTCATCCCTTTCATATGCAGTGGGCCTACACATACACATGCAGCAGCTGAATGTACAAAATTATGTGTAGCAAATTTTAGGCATGCTTGCCTTCCCAGTTTGGTGCTGGTACTTTTATAGCATTTTCACTCGAGAGAGTGTGGTCATTGTGTTATGTGCTTGGTCTCATCAGTAGTCTGCTGAAATGTACTACAGTACCTTTACTATTATATTATTACAGTGTAACACAAACGTGAGTACACCGCTCACATTTCTGCAGATATTGAAGTTTATCTTTTCATGGGACAACACTGACAAAATGACACTTTGACACAATGAAAAGTCATCTGTGTGCAGCTTATATAACAGTGTACATTTATTCTTCCCTCAAAATAACTCAATATACAGCCATTCAAATTACTTTAGCAAAAGTTGAATCTAATCTATGCATCTCGTATCTATACACTTGAATCCCAAAGCAGCACTACTGGATGTCTGACTCACCACGGCCTTTTCTCTCTCTTTCTCTATATTCTCAGTTCCCTGAGATGAATGCTATTGCTAAAGAACAGCAGAGGAGCATAAAGACAGACATGGTGTTCTTCATCATCCAGAACGCTGGGCTGCTCTCAGGATTCTTGGTCATCTTCCTCATCACTATGTTTGCTGGGAATATTAACCTGGGCTGAGACCAATGCTACACATCACTGATTGCCTTAGACTTTAACAAGCCAACACATTCATGGGAAGTCCACCAAAAATTGTGCAGACCTCAGTCCTTGTGATATAGGCAGTCATTCAGACACTGTAAAGTTGCTGGACTGATTTCTTTATAATGGTGATGGTAACCAAGGTCTCAATATCTACTGCACAAATATAGTCATTTTATTTACAATCCAAAAAGACAAGGGAACCCACACCTACCTTTCAGATTTGATGGTTTCTTTTAGTGTTTTGCCTTACACTGCGTTGTACTTCTGTGCTACATGTTTTAGGACAAAAACTTCTCAGAACCATCATGAAGCAATGCCAGGAAACATATTCATAACCATTTAGTTTCTTTATGTGAAAAATATGATGGCCAAGAAGACCCAACACACTGCAGATTCACAAACGCGCTGCAAAACCATTCACAACACAATGGAAGTGTTTCCTGGGGACACTTAAAGGATGTCATGTCTGTGTCATACAGAGGTTTGAGCCATAATGATAAAACTCATGTTTTTAATAAACCAGCAAGTTTATGCACAATGGAAACCATAACTAACAGAATCTAAAGCACCGACTTGATTCTTGGCCAATTTTTTGAAAAAAAAAGTAAAACAATAGAGATCTGATTTCAGAGTGTCTAATTTAGCTGACTTGGACATGTTCACACATTTTGTGACAAGTTTAATTTTGAAGTTCCATGTCCCAGAACTGTTTCCCTGTAATGTGGATGCACTCATATGTAAACAGAATATTGCTGAGTCACAGCAGAGTCTCTAAAAAGAAGCAAGTTTGGTTATATTTGTATATATAACCAAATATATATACAGTACATATCTAGCCAGATATATAATGACCGCGCCAGGGAAAACCAGGCCAAAGTCACTTGGCAACTTATTGAGATATCGTGTCAATATCGTGCCACTCAGTATTATTGCTGTAAATGAAAGATAACAGTCAAAACAAAAAAGTTGTTTTGAAAAAAACTAATAAAAAAAATGACTTTGACCTAGTTTTCCCTGACGGGGTCACAATTTTATTTTTTAAATATTGCTGTGCGAAAAAGCCCAGAAAAAATCTTGCTTCAGAAGATTTGGTCTATTTAATGAAATAAATATATTTTGGTTAGACATGGCTGACTTTAGCAGTATGTTGCTGTGACTTAAATTATTTTTTATTTTTTCAAATTTTTATCCCCTTCCCAATGTGGTAGTAGCCAATTAGCTCATCCCATCCACTAGGGGGCTCTCCACATCACTTGCACTGTCCCTGACTCTAGGAGGGTGAAGTCAAGCACAAGTCTCCTCCGTTGGGTATGATGCAGCCACCACCTCTTTTTGAACTACCGCTGATACACCGTCACTGAGGAGCCAACACACTCAGAGAAAAGTGCAGGATTCCCAGCTCTGAATAGACCAATCAGTAGACGCCTGAGAGAGACAGAGAGCACCATCTACCCTCCCAGAGAGAGCACTGCCAATTTTTGCTCTCTTGGGCCCCGGCTGTTGATGGCAAACAGCATGACCGGGATTCGAACTCGCGATCCTCTGGTCATAGTGGTAGTGTCTTAGCCTGCTGAGCCACTTGGGGCCCCAGGTTCTGTTTACATATGGTGTCACTGTATATTGTCCCACTTCTTTTAAGTGTCCCTTGGAAACACTTCAGTGGTCTTGTGAACAGAAGTTAAATGATTTGTCTGGTTCCCATCACCACCTTTGTGAAAAGTTCTAAAGGGGACGTTTCTCAGATTTTATAGAATTCTACTTTAAACACGCAGAGCACCCAACAGTGTGAACTTGATAAACGTATAAACTTTTATATTTATATATAGAAACTGATCAAGAACTAATGTACACAGATTAACTACTTTATTTTAGATTCTTCATAATAATTATACTTTTAATACCTTAACACATTTAAGATCATTTTTTCACTTTTTTTGTTTGTGTGTTCCATGTTATTTTAACTAGTTCTATTCATAGTAAAATTTTAAGCCATCTATGCCCATTTTACTTTTTTGAGCTTGGACATTATTTATTACAAGAAAGTGTCCATTGTGAATTGTTTATGATTTCAGTTTTTGACTATTTTTACATAATTTTCAGTGTAACCATGTTTTGTTTTTGTGATCAGTTTTCTAAAAAGAAATTCTAAACATGACACAAAATAGCGCAAAGTGAAACACTGCACTCAATACTGTTCTCTTTTTTTAAGTAACATTTTAAGCTGAATTCCTAAAGGCAATGAACATTTTGTTGCCCTGTTATTGGGTCAGTGAGTGTACTCCAAAAGAATCATATAATAATACAGCTACAGTATAATGTGCTACACCATAAGAATATACTCAGAACTTACAGTAGGTGGCAGCAGCTCTATATCATAGTTTGTAGGGTAATAGGATGAGTCAATGAATTTCAATGAGTCACAGAAACTGGTCCCTAACAGTAGTCAATCATGGCAATCTGTCTATCCTGGCAGCCACCTGGGAGAATATAAAGCAGGGAAAAAAGAACATGCCATTAAATATGTTAAAGGTGAGACAAAATAGTACAAAAAAAGGCAAAAATCATCTCTGTATAAAAAAATCCAAATTTATATTTGTTTTTTGTAAGACATTCTTTTGTTATACATCTCATTGTAGATATCTATACATTTAGTTTATTTAACATTCATTCAACACAGAATATTGTACAATACAGTCAGTGCAATATTCTTTGCAGTTAAAATTAAAAACAACTTTCAAAAATATACATCTACTGTATAATATAGTTCTGAGAACATTAACTCTAGGTTTTATATCAGTAAAAAAACCAACCGTCAGTCACATATAAAACGATACACTAAATTAAGTACAGAAATGACCAACCAAAGTCACCTGGAGGCACATAAAGCTCTAAAAACCTACAACAGCATGGTTCTCCAACATTTCTAACATCTACTGAGGCAGCAGAACGGTCAGAACAGAGGGAATGACACACGGCTGCTGAGAGAAGCTGGCCTTTTACACTGATGTAGGACGGGGATCAGATTTTCAGCTCTGTTTCTTTAGAGTTGTGTAGACTTATCTTTATAGAGCTCCTTTACATTTTGAGAGGTATGGTTTGTGGGTGTAACATCCATGTTCATCACACAGGACTTCCTTCTGTGATCCCTAAAACACCAGAAATATCAGAATACTCCAGAGATTCATGTTCAACACTTTAAACAACCCAAATAATGTATCCTTAAATCAGCGTCTATAGGTCGCTTCTCTCAGGACACAACAAATACAGTACATTGAAACTGTGAAGGTTCTAGAAGCACTTGAATGAGGCACTACAGGGGGAAATATGAGAACTAGAACTTTTATTTATACTATATGTACGTAAAATTAGAATTCCATGTCTATGATCACCCAGACGGAATTAGAATTCCATGTCTATGATCACCCAGATGGAATTAGAATTCCATGTCTATGATCACCCAAACAGAATTAGAATTCCATATCTACGATCACCCAAACGGAATTAGAATTCCATGTCTATGATCACCCAAACAGAATTAGAATTCCATGTCTATGATCACCCAAACAGAATTAGAATTCCATATCTATGATCATCCAAACAGAATTAGAATTCCATATCTATGATCACCCAAACGGAATTAGAATTCCAAGTCTATGATCACCCAAACGGAATTAGAATTCCATGTCTATGATCACCCAAACAGAATTAGAATTCCATGTCTATGATCACCCAAACAGAATTAGAATTCCATGTCTATGATCACCCAAACGGAATTAGAATTCAATGTCTATGATCACGTAACTCCATTTCTATAGATTTATCTGATTAAAATTGAATTCCATGATTAGCTGTGGAGTTTCTATTTCTGTGATTAAGTTCAGAACAGAACAGAGCTCTTACCACAAATACAGCACACAACACATGATGGTGCCCAGGCTAGTGATGCTGTGCAAGCTATGATTTGATCAAATGACCCTGATTGTATGTTCACACCTTTCTGATAAGTGTTTTGGAAAAGCTTCTGCACAACAAGACTTTTATGCCCCGTAATCCTGTAAAATCAATCACAGCGCATCAGTGCTTTGGCATTCAAACAAAAGCGCTTAGCATCTTATATACCAGGTGGGCCAACAACCTTATAAAAGGTAAGCAAAATCCAGACATAAGTGGGCAGTAGAAAGTGGCAGAACCTGGACTGAAGACTACAGAGGTAGATGGAAGCAAAGAATGACTAGCTTTACAGAAGCTAATTGCTACACTGTGCAGCCCACAATGCAAAAATATATGGCAAGAAAATGCATCTGAAAAGTAGGCAATGTAGCGATAGCACTTAGAATATTACAGTGTTATGCTCAAGTTTGTACGATGATTAAATAACATGTTTAAAGTGAAAACATCTCTTTTTGGGGAATCTTATTTAAATTTTGGCAGAGAATTTCTATTTACTTGTAGAATTTAATACATATATTTTCCCCACTATATATTACATTTGCATTAAAGTGTGCAGAAGTTATCGGAGGATTTGTTCATTAAATTTCACGTAGAAAACTACTAAACAAACAAAACATACAGAAGGAAGGAAGTACAAACCCCTGCTCAAAGTTGTAGAAGATTATCAATATTTGAAGCTAACTGCATAAAGTGAAATGACCTTAATGCACTGGTACATCATTTTGCTTGCTCCAAGAAAAAGCTTGTAGTCAAATTTCCCTTCAAAGCAGTAAATACGTCCAATAAAAAAAAGAAAATAAAGAGGAATGTTAGCAGTTTTGCCACCATTTAAGATGCTGTTGCTTGCCAAAATCTTTTTCTGCATTATATTTGTTCTAAACTCGGCATTGCCTGGGTGTGATTTGTGAACTAGGTAGGGAATTGTACACCACACCACATGTCCAGTCAGCCTTATTGACATACGCTTTGTTGGAAAATAACTGAGCAGTCACTGTACGTCAAATACATGTATACAGTACAACACAGCATATTTATATATATATATTACTATATAGTAAAGCATTGTGCTTGCACCTAGATATTTACTGTACAGCTTTACAACAGGACACGTTTACAACGTTTGCAAATACTCATCTATGTCATATAATGAACAGTGTCAATTACTCCAGTAATCCAGTAGAGTCCATCTACATACACTCACTTCAAAATACTCACATATTCATGCTTGTAACAGAACACGTTGAGTTCTGATTAAAAAGGCCACGTTTGATTGACACAACCACATGACAATAACCAGCCAAAGGGAATGCACCACTTAAAACTCAAACACTGTCTTAAAGTACAGTGAGGAAAATAAGTATTTGAACACCCTGCGAATTTGCAAGTTCTCCCACTTAGAAATCATGGAGGGGTCTGAAATGTTCATCTTAGGTGCATGTCCACTGTGAGAGACATAATCTAAAAGAAAAAATCCATAATCCAAAATGTATGATTTTTTAAATAATTTATTTGTGTGTTACTGCTGCATATAAGTTTTTGAACACCTGCCAATCAGCAAACATTCTGGGCCTCAAAGACCTTTTAGTCCGCCTCTAAAAAGTCCACCTCCACTCCACTTATTATTCTAAATTAGAAGCACCTATTTGAGGTCGATAGCTGCATAAAGACACCTGCCCACCTCACACAATCAGTAAGACTCCAACTACTAACATGGCTAAGACCAAAGAGCTGTCCAAAGACACCAGACACAAGATTGTAAACCTTCTCAAGGCTGAAAAGGGCTACGGGGCAATTGCCAAGCAGCTTGGTGAAAAAAGATCAACTGTTGGAGCAATTATTAGAAAATGGAAGAAGCTAAACATGACTGTCAATCTCCCTCTGACTGGGGCTCCATGCAAGATCTCACCTCGTGGTGTATCAATGATCCTAAGAAAGGTGAGGAATCAGCCCAGAACTACACGGGAGGAGCTTGTCATTGACCTGAAGAGAGTTTGAAGAGAGTAACCTGTTTCCAAGGTTACTGTGGCTAATACACTAAGACGTCATGGTTTAAAGTCATGCATGGCAAGGAAGGTTCCCCTGCTTTAATCAGCACATGTCCAGGCCCATCTTAAGTTTGCCCATGACCATTTGGATGATCCAGAGGAGTCATGGGAGAAAGTGCTGTGGTCAGGTGAGACCAAAACAGAACTTTTTGGTCTTAATTCCACTTGCCGTGTTTGACAAAGAATGATGAGTACCATCCCAAAAACACCATCCCTACTGTGAAGCATGTGGGTGGAAGCATCATGTTTTGGGGTGTTTTTCTGCACATGGGACAGGACGACTGCACTGTATTAAGGAGAGGATGACCGGGGCCATGTATTGCGAGATTTTGGGGAACAACCTCCTTCCCTCAGTTAGAGCATTGAAGATGGGTCATGGCTGGGTCTTCCAACATGACAATGACCCAAAGCACACAGCCAGGATAACCAAGGAGTGACTCTGTAAGAAGCATATCAAGGTTCTGGAGTGGCCTAGCCAGTCTCCAGACCTAAACCCTATAGAAAATCTTTGGAGGGAGCTCAAACTCTGTGTTTCTCAGCGACAGCCCAGAAACCTGGCTGATCTGGAGAAGATCTGTGTGGAGGAATGGGCCACAATCCCTGCTGCAGTGCGTGCAAACCTGGTGAAAAACTACAGGAAACGTTTGATGTCTGTAAAGGCTACTGTACCAAATATTAACATTGATTTTCACAGGTGTTCAAATACTTATTTGCAGCAGTAACACACAAATAAATGATTAAAAATCATACACTGTGATTTCTGGATTTTTTCTTTTAGATTATGTCTCTCACAGTGGACATGCACCTAAGATGAAAATTTCAGACCCCTCCATGATTTCTAAGTGGGAGAACTTGCAAATTCGCAGGGTGTTCAAATACTTATTTTCCTCATTGTATATTGATCTAGGAACAGTTACTTCCACCAGAATTCTGCAAAAGCTATAAGCTAACCTTGGCTGCAACCTCCACAAACAACCACTTTCAACTGCTTTAAAGTCTTTGTGAAAAGACCAGAAAGTCCATTAAACTTCACGTTAGGTTCGGCTGACAGTTGTCCAGTAGGAGTGTAAGATGAAGAGCATGTTTTCAATGCTCCAGTAAGTCTCACTAAATTTATTTTGCTTTTTTTGATTACTTTTTTGTGCAAACTGCAGACACAGTGTGAGAATATGTGTGATTGCATGTTGAAGAAAAGCTACAAAGGCTTGCTATTGCATGAAATAGGTAAGTCACTGATACTACCAAACAAAAGAAAACTTGAAAAAACTTATATATAAAAATTAAACACCGCAAAAAACAAAAAATGTAAACTCAAAATCTCTTAAGAAGAGAGTTCATTCACTGGCTTTAATATTCTGCTTGGTTGAAGTGCTCAATAGATAGCTTTTACTTGGTACAACCTACAATGTCTTTGTTGCAGTGGCAATTAAGAAAAGTCACTGTGTGGAATGGCATTGAAAAAGCAGCACAAGAGACCTATTGTGTACTAGCTTAAAAGCGCTAAATGTACAGTAACCAAGCAGCTGAAACCAAAAGCACAAATATCTCTGCAGAGCTGCAAGAGGCTGTATGATTCCAGCTCAGTGAAACAAACCTCTCTTTAACCTTCCTGAACCACGTTACCCAATTCCTTCCACTTGGGAACATCCATGTTCAAGTTTTCTTACTTCTTGGCAATTTTTTTTTATATCAAATGCTCAGGATCCTCATCAAAAAATGACCAGACCAGCAAACACTGTTGCAGTCAAACACATAAGTGTTTGTCCTGTAGTCAAAAAGATGCATTAGGGGAAGGAAGTAGGGTATAATGTGCAAGTTATAAAGTGAGCTTGATTCTCTCTGTATTTGAACCGCAGCCATAGACTTTTTAAATATGAAATATAATTCTCTGCTGATGTCTCCTCTAATTCCGTGGACACAATGAACACTCATTATGAATGTCGGGGCTGTGTTATCCCACTGAGGCAGTGCACACAGCCTTGTTAACTCGATGGCTGGCACTGCAATGACACACAGCTGTTTGCTGGCAGAGTGCACATTTAGGAGTGTCAGTTTGTGCCTTCTCCTGGTGCTGGGCTCTCAGATCGTCCCTCTTTCAGACTACCAGACTGCTTCTTCTGCTTCGTCTTGGACTTCTTCAGCATACGCACCTGTCAGACAAGATGAGATGAACATGAATAAGCACCTATAAAACTGCATCCAGTTTCACAACAACATTTACATTAACAGTGGATGATCTAAAGAAGTGATGCACGTTTTTGCAGTCTTCTATTATGGACCCCCACAGATTAAAGTTATGAATACAATGAATAACCAATGGTTAAAATGGTTTTGGGGAGCCATGTCATCTGCTGGTGTTGGTCCACTGTGTTATATCAAATCCAAAGTCAGCGAAGCATCTACCAGAACATTTTAGAGCACTTTATGCCTCCATCTGCTGACCAGCTTTATATAGGATTTCATTTGTCCAGCAGGACTTGGCATTGCCCAAAGTACCAACACCTGGTTTAATAAGCACAGTATAACTGTGCTGGGCAGTAAACTCACCTGACCTAAACCCCACAGAGAGTCTATGAGCTACTGTCAAGAGGAAGATGAGACACACCAGACCCAACAATGCAGATGCTATCAAAGCAACCTGGGCTTCTATACCACCTCAACAGTGCCACAGGCTGGTCTCCTCCATGCCACGCTGCACTGATACAGTAATTCATGCAAAAGGATCCCCGACAAAGTGCTGAGAGTGGATATACTGTACATACTGTTCAGTAGAACAACATTTATGTATTAAACAATTTTTAATTGGTCTTATATAATATTCAAATGTTTTGAGATACTGACTTTTGTGTTTTCATTGGCTGTAGACCATAATCATCAACATTAAAATAAATAAACACTTGAAATAGACACTCTGTGGTAATTAATCTATAATATATGAGTTTCTCTTTTTGAATTGAATTACTGACAAACTTTTTGATAATCTTCTAATTTGTTTAGGTGCACCTCTATATACCTCCTCTTTCTGTTGGATTTCTGACATAATAAACAGTAATAATTTAACAGATGTCACAGCATGTGTACGTGTATAAAATGTAATCCATAAACTATTAGGTAGGTTAAGATTCTGCTGTAACTTCAGTGTTATTATACACTGAGAAAGCATATCTGTATTTGTGTTGAAGGTGGATGAGGAAGATCTTGTACCTTTGGTCCAGCGGCAGAGATGATGATTTGTCCAGGAGACTGAATCCACGGCTCTCCGTCCACCTGCACTGGGATGGGTTTCGTTACTGTAATGCGGATATAGTTGCCCTGAGCAATCCGGATCCCAGAGCGCAGTCCGCTCTGGACCTGACCCTGAGAAAGTGAGACAGAGACACCAGGATAATCAGAATTCATGACAAATGAGCCTTTACAGCTTCAACAGTTCTCCTTACTGCAGAGAAAAGTATTCAAAAGTCGCCTGTAATATTGTTTATAGAATAAAGACTTATTTTAAAAACAAGACTGCACCATTTTTTAATGCTCACATGATACACGTGTAACAACCTGCCTCCCACAGCCTCAGTCTTGTGTTCATGTGTTCTTTGTTTATGTTCTGTTGTCTCAGTCCAGGTCACGCTATGCCCTGTCAGTCTTGTGTCCACATGATGCCACGCCCTCGTCTCATCATGTGACCCCCACAAATCCCTAGTGTAATTATGCTTGATATATAGGCTCCCTCATGTCTCTCAGTCCTGGTCCATCACTGTTTTGTCAGCATAGTGCTGTGTGTTGTCACCACACTTTTGTCTCCCTTGGTTATCATCATGTCATTGTTCAGTCTTGAGTTTTGTAATAAAGTCTCGCTTTGGTTCCACACTGCATCTGCCTCATCTCACCTGAATTGTCACAACATGTGTTCTAACAGACTTTAATACACTGTAGACAGAATAAAGAAATGTCCTTTATTACAGGTAGAACTTTAAATGATGGTGACGCAAAGAGAGGATATTTTAGACTACATACGGTAGTTTAATTAGCTGATTAATCAAATAATAATAATAATGAGACTATTGATGAGAAAGAAACACAATAGATTTAAACAGTTCTGGAAAAAATAACCACTCCATATGTCCAGATCTGAACTTCATTGCAAACCTCTGGAATGTGATTAGATGAACTCTACCTAAAATATTTTCTTGTTTATAAATCAATAAGAACATGTTTTCTTATAAAAATATATATATTCATTATTTTGACCAGTTGTTTCTTTAATGTAAATAAATGCTTTCAATGAAAATAGTTTTGTTTGGGGGAAATAGTAATAGTTCATAAAATACAACAAAAATGTTCATTTTAAATTAAAAACAGACATATAAATAGTAAAATCAAAGACACTGTTCATTTGCAGTGTAAATGTATATATAACAGACTCACCATGTGTACCACTCCAGTCACTCCTACTACTTCCAGCATGCTGTCATCTATCCTGGGCTTTTGAAAGCGTGCATCACTGTCCGAACCCCAAAGATCAGCACCAGAGCCCCAGCTACACAGAACCACACAAACACATGAGTATGTATGAGTATGTATGTATGTATGAGCAAATATTTATACGCACCTACATTTTAATTACACAGGACCATGTTCGCAGTGACATAACATATTAAAGATTCATTATGTTAGTTTGAGTAAAACAATATACAGTGGTACCTTGAGATACGAGTTTAATTCATTCTGTAACAGAGCTCATAAGTCAGTCAACTCGTATATAAAACAAATTTCTCCCATTTAAAATAACTGAAATAGATTTCATCCATTCCAGCCCTGTGAAACATCCCCAAACCATCCTAAATTATGGACAAAAAGACATGTTTTGAATTAAGAAACACACATATATACACTTTGCCAATGCATAACAAAATATTTAAATTTCAGATTTCAATAAATATTAGTGTAAAATAATTTTTGGGGAATTCTCGCTGTAGCATTTTAAATTCGAGGGGAATTTGATGCGAGCAGTACTGTGTAGATGCGTAGTGCATGCTGTACAGTAAAATCTCTCTTCTCCCATTTCACTTCAGCATGCGACTGCTGCCAAGAAATTCAGCAACTGGCTGAAGAACGAGATGCCATGGTTCGTTTTTTGCAGTTCAGTACAAAACAATTTTCACTCAGAAGCAGCAGCAAGTCTCCATATCTATGTTCACGGCTGGCGCGCGCACATATAGATCACGGGTCTGCACAAAATAATATTAACAGTATTTAACAATTACTGTATGTATGTTATTAAAATGATCTAAATTTAAGAGTTTAAAGCATTTTTACTATCAAATTTTTTACATAATTACTGTATGTATGTTATTAAAATTAAACAGGTTTAAGAGTTTAAAAGATTTTTACTATCAATTTTTTTCAAAAAGTATGCAAGAAAGTACAACACACAAAATTGGGACTTGATTCTGCGGGTAACATGTGAGAAAGAATGAGATGCAGGTGTGGATCTCGAACAAAAATATGGGCCGAGTCGCAGCTCGTATCTTAAAAAAAATTGTATGTTGGTCTGTTCGTATCCCAAGGTACCACTGTAATGTTTGATATTCAGTTGTTTGTTTTTAATCGTTTGCTCATTGGCATGATTTTTTACATCTTTGATAAGCAATGGCTATATAATATATATATATATTATAAATATATAAATATAAATATATATATATATATATATAAATAAATATATAAATATAAATATATATATATATATATATAAATAAATATATAAATATATATATATAAAAATATATAAATATAAATATAAATATATATATATAAAAATATATAAA
>BRDA01046058.1:0-18900 GCA_036984385.1 Crenuchus spilurus
ATAAAAGGTGTGGCCAGGTAAACAAGGACAGGAACAAGACCATAAAAGGAGACTAAAGTACAAGACACAGCCACAAGGGGGCAAAGCGTGACAGTGCACAGTAAATCTGCCAGTGTTAAATCAACACTATTAGAGTAAAATTAACACTGAGAGTGTTACATTTTAACACCCTCAGTGTTGATTTAACTCTGATAGTGTTGATTTAACACTGGCAGATTTACTGTGTGATAGTGTACACTCCCATACTGAATGTAAGGAGAGTGCCTCACCCTTTTTGGCATCTCCAACAAATGTAGTTATCTGTTAGATTCATTCTGTTTGGTGGTGTTCAATAATATCTATGAAATATTTTTGAAGCACCTGTTGTAAGAAGTCTTCAGGAAAAGGTCCAGATATCTAATGTCTGGTTCACATCAGGCATTAAGCTGCATCCTGGCATTACTAAGGACAAGTAAGCAATGTCTACCAAACTGGCATGTGGCATTGACTAAAGAGAAACACTGTGCTGGATAAAGATATTTGCACTTTTGTACCAACAACTCCTCTAGTATTTCCTGACTTTAACCTCCATCTTTCCTCCATATAGCTTAAGCACATACCAATGTAATAATGCTTTCGACAAACTTTGTCGCTAAAAAGATACTGCATACCTAACTCTTTAGGGAGGAAAAGCCAAAATGACCACATTTAAAATGTGTATTATCTATAACTTTTAAAATGCAATTAATTACTTGTTAAATTTGATATAATTTTTTTTTTTACTTTTTTTGTAGCATAATATAGAGTGACATGTTGGTTAGCGAGTTAGCCTCTTAGCATCTGTGCCATGAAGCACTCTTAATTTCTATAAGCACTCTTCATTTTGAAAAAGTTAAGTTGGCTTTAAAATAGAAACATTTCAGTTTGTAACCACCTATATTTGTTTGATGAAAAGGCAGCCGAATGTTAAAGAAAAAAGCGAAAGCAAAAGTAAAACTGAAAGTCACAGAGACACACCAAGACAACTTGAACATTTTCTGAAGAGAGAAATAACACACCCACTGTTGGCATGGGCACTGGGATGTCTGTCAGTTATTGATGATGGATGATGACCCAAGCCTAGGTACAATGTGTCTTTGAAGACATGTTGTAATCAATTTAGTTTAAACCACATTTAGAGTGGGTTAAAGACCAGCTTTACATTTGTAATGTGAACACTAAAGAATCTTGATGTCTTCAGGTTTGCAGTACCGGCCATATGGACTGTGTCATTGACTGTTTTTAAAACTGTGCTGGGTGCTAAAGGCGGCCATTGCTAGGATAGAATGCTAGGCTAACGAATAATAGCAATTCTGGAACCTGAGCAAGAATTAGCTATAGCTACTGTTCTAAGCTGCTTTTATGTTTTTTTTGTTTTCTTAATGTTTATTTGATTGGGAGAGATTCTTAAGAAATGTACAAAAGGATCCTAGAAAATTACAAATATTGCTAAATACCACAAGATTTATAGTGATAAACATATTTGTAATATTGTTATTTGACTTTGTAATGTTCTGTCATATATTTCAAAATTACATCAGACCTTTTATCAACTTTGATATATGATTCCATGTTTTCTATATATCAGACAGTGAGTATCAGATCATTGCTTTGGAAAGGCTCTGGAATTATGTTATGCTGACATAATTTATGAATGTACATTCTGTAGGTTTATTTTTATGGTTCCTTTTTAAAGGCATTGATGTAATTATTATAACTTGCTTGATTCCACTTTGAATAAAATAATTTATTTAATTTACTTTCATTTATATGTGAATAAACTTGTTTTTGCCTGCACATTTGTTTGGGAATGACTTTCTTCCCTGTTCACTGTTTTCCTGAACTGTGGTTTCTTTATCAGGGTCTGAAGCCTTCACGCTGAATGCCACACACCTGCTGACCTTTAGTTTTAACCATGATCTCAAACACCTGCCTCTAATTTTCTTGTTGATTAGCTGGAATCACGAGCTTGATTAGCCAGATCAGGTGTGTTAGATTGGTATGAACACAGCAGGGTGATTCATTTTCACAAGCAACAAATAATATGGAAGCATCCTTTCAAATGACAAAAACCTAGTATTTTATTTTTGGGGTTACACGTAGGACCCAGCCCATCCATTCAACCTTGCAAGACCATGACACTTCCAGAAGTCTTAACCATGAGGTCTGGTGTCCCAAATCCACCCACCTCCAAGCTCACCTCACAGACTTGTCATTTAAATAATTTCTTAATCATAGATCCACACTGGCCTCCCTTGTAAATAAGGCTGGATCCTACTAGCACAGTTAATGCATGCTCAGTGCCACGACTTCCATGTGGACTCTTCGCACTACATCAACACCCTATATATGCACACATGCTTAGTCTTACTGGCACTGTTAATGCATGCTCGATGCCACTAGTTTCATGTGGATTTTGCACCAATTCTGAAAGTTTCACAAATTTTCAAGCACTATTGTGTATTTTTACTGAGCACAAAGCTGGAAGTCAAAAAGGTATAAACAATTCCAGCCACTGAACTTAAAAACAGAATAAAAGCAAACATTCATCAATAGTCCCTTCCTGCTCAGAGCATGTTTCCATCTGACTGTAATCTTCTGTACCTGAGTGTCACGCTCCTCACTCCTACTACTAACATCCTGCCCCAGAACTACAGAATTCCCAGAATTTCTTGAGCTCCTGTGAACTCATGTGACTTATCTCTCCAGCCACTGAGACACTGATTTGCAGGACTAAATAAGCCAAGCCTAGAAAATTATTCCTTGGTCTGCATGCTTTAACATAGCCTTCTAACTTCTGCCTTTTGAAGGTCCTGTATTTGTTTGCTTAGTTAGCCTGTATAGCATGTTTCTCTTCCTTAGCCTATTTCTGTCTAGCCTGTTTCTCTTGAGGCCTAACTGGCCTCCGTATAGCCTGTATTGGCCTCCGTATAGGCTCTGTGCTTAGCCTGTTTCTGTTCTGTTTAGCTTATGTAGTTTGAGGCCTAGTCAGCCCTCTGTTTAGCCTGGCTCTTGATTCTAGGTAGTTTAGCTTGAGGTCTAATCTGCCCTCTGTATTTCCTGTGTCTGTTTAGCCTGTTTCTGTTTAGTATGTTTCTGTATTCTGTTTTCTGGTTTTTATAAACCTACACTCACCTTTCCTGATTTGTTCCCCAGCATTACAGTGAGAATTAAGAAAATGAAACATTGTTTGTACTGAAGCTGAGATTGTTTATGAGGAAAATCACCTTGCTCTGGTGAAGTACCTGTCTTTTGATGGAAATACCCCTGCCTTTGATCTTGACTCATTTCAGCCTTCTTGCCCTTCTACACTTTTTTTCTTACTTTTACCAGCAGGCACAATGATGTTGTGACAATGTTCTGAAAACAACGTCTAATTGTTCTGCATTAACAATATAACAGTACATATTTTGGGATACATCTACTTATTAAAAGATAACCCACACATGAAGAAAATAGGGAAAATAAATAAATTAATTAAAAGTATGATAAAGTACATTGACTAACTGAAGAGTTAGATACTCTCTAAAAAGCAGTATAGGCTTTAACTAAAATATCAAACAAACAAACAATTAGTAAGCTGGATACTAAAGTCATTCAACACTCCTGCTGTGTTCATTTCATGTGTATTAGTTTTATATGATATTTATGGCATATAGGCCTCACTGACCTGAGCTCATACACTAGTGTTTTTTTTGTTTGTTTGTTTGTTTTAAGAAAAAAGCATAATGTATGCATTATTTTGACTATAAGAAATACTCAGATGAAACAAGAAGATTTTTTTGACAATTCTATTTATTGGGTAGGCAAAATACAAAGGTTGACACAGTCAAGACAAGATGATCAACATACACATTTTCCAGTGATTTCTCCCAAGATACCCCAGGGAAGCCATCTAGGCCCACCCACTACAGTTACTTCCCTCCCACATACCCTTGCCTGGACCCACCAACCCATGCCCAGCCTGTCACTTGGTATGAGCTTAAATTAGCTTAATATACAAATTTCCCTAAGTATACAAAGGATGTTCAAATATAATAATAATAATAATAATAATAATAATAATAATAATAATAATAATAATAATAATAATAATAATACATTGGAAGATCAGACTACTGAGTCTCTAGAAAAAAAGTAAGAAATGGGGTTCATATGCATAGTTATTCCCATGTGTTGATTCTACATGTGCATCATTTTTCCACTTACAAGAATAAGGCAACGATCAAATGAAGGTGGTGTGGAAATTTTCCACTGAATTAGAATAACTAGGTAGAAGGGTGCAAAATGCTAAATAATATATAGCTGGAAATTTTGGGGATTAGACCAACAGGGGACAAGGTTTGATTTTACAATTAAGAATTAATAAAAAGCAGTAAAACACTGATCTCCAAAAAGATTTTAAAACTGGGCAAAACCAAAACATATGAGAAAGGGTAGCTGGGACTTGGGTCACAAAGAACATCAATATTTGGGTTAAGTTTAGCTAGTTTAACTTTTGTCCAGTCCACTACAAGAAGTTTTTTTTTGTAGTGGCACAAAATTACATCCTTTGTGTTCCTGGTCAAAACTGCAAATTACACATGCAGATTTAAACATTTTCAATTTAATATCTAAACACAAGGGACTACAAAGTTAAATAAAACACAAAATGTCATGAAAATTAGTCAAATCGACTTTGTTTGTTCAGAGACCCTATGTGTTAAAGTTATGAAATCACGTGAAAATATGATAAAATTAAACTAAAATGTTTTTTTCTCAGACAGAAAACTTAAAAGTAGGTTAAATTCGGCCAAACACAATAGAAGAGCTAATGACAGTATCCTATAAACCGAAGGACTGTAATTAAATTTACAGATTACAGACAGTTAAACATCACAGGAATATCAATAGAAAGCTCATCTAAATAATACTCTATATTGGTAAAGTGAAGTTCAGGAATGTTGCTTAATTTAGGGTTCAACCATTCAAGAAACAATTTAATTCGCTTAAATATTAGAGATCTATGATAAATACTGCACTACTACTGTATCAACGAGTGCGCAAGCGTACTAGCCTACGTCATTCAGCGCTGTCCAGTGATTGGTCAGATTTGAAAAGAAAACCGCCACAGTTCCTTATTAAAAACATAAGCTTGGAAAGAGCAGAATTAAAAGCGGCCGAGTTTGTGTTATGCCAGAAAAGGTGGCTTGTAAGTAGTGGTGTAGTTCGAATGCATGTCTTACTGTTGGTTTGTGGCTGTGTTTTTGCTGGCTGATTAATTGAACGTCAGTTTGAGTCTGTGGTCAAACGAGCTGGGTGTTGCTGCTTGATGTCTTGGCTAACGTTACTTGAACAACGTTAAGATGAGCCGTCAGGCTGTTAACACTGTGGAAACTTTTGCTAGCTTTCTATCATACAGTATAGCTGTTTTAATTTTTAGTTTAAGTTGTAACATGGGTTGTGCCTATAAATACAAAGCTAGTTAGCTAGCATAATTGTAATTCATTTAAGTGCATAATGTCTAAAAACATTTTACTTTGTTTAGTATAAGCTTAATAGTTAGTTAGACATGTACTATGTAGTGCTTTTATGAGTCATCAGGACTTTTTGTTGTCCTGGCAATGAGAGCTCCTTAATGTACACACAGATCTGTAAGCACTACAGATAATCAGCTTCTCTGCTTTTACTATTTAGAGCTAAGTGTTACAAATGGGCTGATTGATACTGAAATATCAATCCTGATATTCGATATCTATCACTGCTGGCATCTCCTTTGACAAATATCACAGTTTGTAAACATTGTTTTTTTTGCATGGGGGTGAGGAATATTCCACAAAGCAGTGTTTGTCAGTTTAGCGAGGTAATGTAAGCCAAACCTGTCCAGTGGGAAAAGAGCAGTGAGCCCTTCTTATCAGACAATCATGTTTATATATTAGCTTAATCCTCCTATTACCTTCAAATTTACTATCATTGTTTATCTTTGGGGTCAATTTGACAACTGACCCCACCAATTTAAACCCACGGGTAATGATTATAATTAAAATTGTTACCCAGGTTAGTCACATACTATATGATAGTCTGTTGGCTACCCCCCCACCTACAATATCAAGAATAGTAATGTATTATGTTTGAGTTTATCCTTTTATCCAATGATATGCTTTTTGATGGGTGATGTACAAATTCTGGTGTTCAAGAGCTCAAATTTTATACATGCATACACATTATTCTTATATAGCGCCTTTCTAGACACCCAAGGACGCTTTACAATCCACACACTTCATATACACACACTCCGGTGAGAAGCGGCAGCCAATTGCGCACAGTGTACTCTCAAGCGACCGTCCACCTGGAGGACTGCATCGAGCACTAGGGGGATCACCCAGGACAGAGTGCCAACCATATCGGGGCATACATACATACATACATTCATTCATACACACCAGGGTAATTTTTAGAGTATCCAGTCCACCTGATCTCCATGTTTTTGGACTGTGGGAGGAAACCGGAGTCCCCGGAGGACATGGAAACTCCGCTCAGATGCAGACTCGAACCCAAGGCCTCAGTGCTGAGAGGCGAATGTGCTAACCACTAAGCCACCATGCCGCCCAATTTATGTCTTGGACATGGCTGACAGAGTATCTGGTGGGGCCTGGAACCATTTTGGTGACATGAGCAGCACTAAGTCTGCCCTGTTCAAGTGTCGAGACTGACTAATAACAACTGGAAGGCTGTGTGTTTTCTGGTCTTTGATGGACAAAAGGAGAGTCAATACTAAATCTCATTCACATCAGAGGAGGATGAGTCATAACATGCCTCGCACACGGTCTCCTCTGTAAAATGTTGATTTT
This sequence comes from Crenuchus spilurus, assembly GCA_036984385.1. Classification (NCBI taxonomy): domain Eukaryota; kingdom Metazoa; phylum Chordata; class Actinopteri; order Characiformes; family Crenuchidae; genus Crenuchus; species Crenuchus spilurus. The sequence goes on from BRDA01046058.1 coordinate 6,849, forward strand.
TAAAAAATGTTTTATACAGCTAAAACAGCCTGGGGTCAAATTAAATTCAAAGAACAGTGTGTGCAGAACACTGAAAACAGTTTACCCTTTAGTCATCATTAAATTATGAAAAGTCATTAAATATGAAGCAAAAAAAAAAATGTCAATCATTAATTTTAAGTTGTTAAACATTGAATGGGGTCAAATTAACACCAGATATAATAGAAGGGGTTAAGTTGTCTGGCTAACATTTGAAATCCTGCTTTATGAAAAGTTGTTTGGGGTATTTTTGCAAACCCTTCTCATTCTGTAGGTCTCTTGAGCTGTGTTATGCGTTGTGCTTTTGAGGTCTATCCACAGCTATTTGATGTTTGGTTCATGGAAATTTGAGATTCATAGCAAAACCTTCAGCTTGTGTGTATTTAGATAGTCTATTATTGATTTTAGGAATTTTTTTTGCTTGTCTTTGTTGAAGCCTTTTCATCTTCAATATTTTTATTTTTTATTTCAACAATACGCTAATCTAGCTTAAAATGTCTTTTAATTATGTCTACTCACTTAACTATCTACTGTAATAGAAATGTTGACAGGGGTGCCTAGACTTTACATTCAGAAGAGAAAAGTGGAATTTGAATTTCTTTGTTGGGGAATACCTTGTTTGGGTTATTTTATTTTTAATTTATAAAATTTTTTTTACTCCTTATTTTCTCCCAATGTATTTTTAGTGGCCAATTAACCTACCACTTTCCCTATTATTGCAATGTCTCTGACTCAATTGGGAGGGGACAGATCAGCACAAGCCTCCTGGTGGATCACCCGGCGTTCGCCCGTGTCAGTTGACATTGTTTATAGTGTTAGGGAGAGTGCACCATTTTGCCCACCCAAAGAGAGATCATGGGCAATTCTGCTCTCTCGAGCCCCCAATTCTCAATGGCATGCAGCATGATCGGTATTTGAACTCGCAATCTTCAGGTCATAGTGGCAGCGCCTTGGTCCGTTGATCCACTCGGGGTCGGTCTCGTTTCTCTTGGTGACCTCAGTTTTTGACTGTTTTTCTTTTCTACTGCTGAAGTTGTTTTTGCTGTGCTAAATTTGTTGTTTTTGTTTATGTATCAATACACTCATCAGCCTCATGTGTTTGTTAGTTTTATTTTAGCACCATGATGGAATCATGCTTCAACGATAAGGTGACCAGGGCTGAATTGATCAATGTAGAGGATCTGAAGAGAGATCTAAAATTAGATCTGACAGAAGTTGCTGATACTCAGGTAAAATTCTCATACTTTACAACCTGACTGTCTTGCGTAAACGTTTTATACAAATTACATTTCCACATATGAATGCTGTTTTGGGTTAAAAAAATTATACATTCACCTTTTTGTACAGGACTCTAGCAATTTGGAAAGGGAGCATCTGCAGGTCTACCTTCGGATCCGACCATTCTCACAGACTGAAATCGAGAATGGTGAATCACAGGTAAAGGACTTGGGACAGGTTGATGTTTTTTAATTTTGCTGTAAAACCTTCTAATCAGTCACTTGGATAATTAAATTACAGAAGTATATTTTAAAGAGCTTTGCTACCAACATTATTTGTGTTGATGATCTGAGAATGTGCAGTAATGAGAAGTGCATGAGGTGTGAAGTTGAGTTTCCTTCAATGAATGTTTATGCACTACTTCTATATTTCTTTCCTTTTCTGAAGGACTGTGTCACTATCCATTCTCCTGACACTGTGCTTCTCAAGGCACCAAGAACATCTCTGCCTGCCAGACTCAGTGACAAGTCTGTCCCTCAAACAGCACAACGGTTCCAGTTTTCCCAGGTAAACAGCCATGGTGAAATAGCTTATGATTTGTTTCCCATTTAAACCGATTATCCTTTTGGCATCTTTTGTCTGTCTTAATGTGTCATATAATTACATTTTGTGTTACGTGGCTCAAACTTAATTAATCATTTAGTATCTTTTATATTTATCAGTAGTGGTTGGTGTTATTTAAAAACAAACTTTTTTTTTAATTCAAAAAGGTAATTTAAAGTTAAATATTTTATATTCAGTACATGTAAAGTTACACACATTTTAAGTGTTTTGTTGTAATGTTTATCAGTATGACTAATAGATCATGACTTGGCAGGCCAAACAAGAACAGTAGTATCATGGTCAGCACACCATTTGGCAGTAGTTTTGGCACTGTGGCTTAGTGGTAAGTCCTGCTGAAAACAGACATCAGCATCTCCACAAAGCTTGTCAGCAGATGAAAGCATTAAGTGTTGGACAGCTGTGTTGATGTTGGACTTGATAAAGCACAGTGGAACAGTACCAGCAGATAACATGGCACCACAAACTATCACTGACATGAACACTTCACACTGGACTTCAGACATCTTGTAGTCTATCTCGCCACACTTCCCTCAGACTCTTGGTCCTTGATTTCCAGATGAAAAGCAAAATTTACTTTCATCTGAAAAGAAGACTTTGTACCACTGAGCAACAGTCCAGTTCTTTTTCTCCTTAGCTCAGATTTCTTACATTGTCTCTGGTTCCAGAGTGGCTTGATATTAGGAATGTGTAGTTGTAACCCAAGAGTCACTGTGTTTATACTGTTTGAATCGTAATTTTCTCAAACACAAAATATAATTTGATACTTTACTTTAAGATGTTTGATTTCTGAATTTCATTGACTGTAAGACATACTGATCAACCTTTAAAACAAAAAGGCTTGAAATGTCACTGCAATAAATATGATATAAATAAAAATGTCCTGCAAATAAAACATTTACAGGACACAGAGTACATTTTGGTATTTAAAAAAAAAAAGTTAGACATTTTTACCTCCTCTGGGCAGGAGAATCAAAATGTAATTTTACTAATTTAAATTCAAGTGAAATCTTTAACTCTCTTTGAGTAATTTTCATTCTGTGTTCCTGTATATTATGTTTTGGTAATAAATATTTTAAATAGCAACATTTCATGTATTTAGTCTGTTTTTAGAAAGATTATTTTAAAACTATGACTGTTAGAAAATTTTAATATGGTGATAATTATCGAGATTGATAAAGAAATAAAGAAAAATATATTGTGATAAAATTTGACCATATCGCCCAGCTCTTTGTATGACTATAATTCAGTCGGTTGGCATAACCATCTGATGGGAAACATTCTGTTTGTTGGTGGCTGTAGAATGAATCCACAATATTACCAACCATCAAAGTTTTATGTGAAGTTTGAAAACATTAGAAGTAGTCGTGAGAGCAACTCATCAGATCACCCAGCCTTCATAGTCTATGTGTAAGAATGTGTTAATGTGTCTACATATTTAGGTGTTTGGACCCGGCACCTCACAGAAACACATTTTTGATGGTACTGTGAAAAGTCTCGTAAGGAATGTACTAGAAGGAAGAAATTCTCTTGTCTTCACATATGGAGTCACAAATGCAGGGAAGACCTTCACTTTCTTAGGTTTGTGCAGTGATGTCACACCTTTGTAAATGGATTTTCTTTAATGTTGCTGAATTTGCTCTAAGAATATGATTATTGTCTTAAAATGGTATACATTTTAGAATCTGACATTGATAACCTTACAAAATTAGGTGTAATTGCACCCTATTTTGTTGTACACTTCACTATAAATCTTTTATTTTTTTTAAGGTCGTTCTGTTAACCTGTAATTTCAAAATGTGGCCAAAAATAATTTTCTCATTTATCAGCAAATATGAGCCACCAATATACAGTATAATGCATCTCTACAGAGCCATCTTGTGTGCTTTTCTATTAAAGAATGACCCTATATCGGCAGAAACTTATTGTGAAGGTAGTACACGGTCATGTTGGACATCCAATTCTATGGCAATCAATGAATATAAATACCTTGTGTATCGACAGCATGACTGTACTGTTATATAGAAACAGTATTTATACAAAAGTACTGTGCTGCCCTTCTCAGGGCCAGAGACAGACATGGGCATCCTGCCACGCTCCCTGAACATGATCTTCAGCAACCTGGAGGGGCGAATTTTCACAGAGATGAGTCTGAAGCCTCATAGATGTCAGGATGTTCTGAAACTCACTAAAGAGCAGCAAGCAGAGGAGGCCCTCATCAAGCGCAATCTCTTCAGACTTCTCAAAGAGGTGAGTATGTGATCAGTGTTACAGTCCTCAGTTCAGATCACTGGCTAATTGTTGAGCTTTTTATAGAATCTACGGTGTTTATATGAAAGGAACATAGTAAGCAAGCTTGAAATGGGGTAGGACTGTCATGAAGCATGGAAACACATCTCGTAAACTGGGAATGATTAATTGGCAATTTGCATGATGATGATGAATTTTATTGTGAATCGTACTCATTAAAAAATTGCTTCACACACATTGATGCATTCCGAGAGGACCATCAGTTAATCTGAGGGACAGCTTATTGAGGACTAGTGTTGAAAAGTATGACTCATTATTCGGAACTGATTCTTTCCGTCTGAAACAAAACTTCCTTTTAAATGACGTAGATGTCTGAATCTGTTAAATTTTGTTTCGTTTCATTTTGGAAAACATTTGCTCTCACTCCCCAGTAAGCCACCATGTCTATGGACATTGCTTTTTCAATGCAGTTAGAAAATATCCACCTTGTCTCAGTCCTGACAACTCTATTTATTTGACTGCAGATTGAGACCTAGGGGCTGCCACTTTGTGTTAACTGACTTGAGCAGTTCTCAAGTTTAGTTTTTTTTTCTTTCTCTTCAGAATGATGCTCAGAAAAGTATGAGTAGTCTGTTGACCACCAGTACAGTTGAAGGTAAAGAGATGGGTTTTTTTTCTTTGTGCATTTGTTTTAATTGTGTATTTGTGTGCTTTGTTTTGGGTCTACTAATTTGTGATACAGCAATTAAAGTAGTGTTTGAAAGATTGTGAACTTTTGAGAATTTTCAGTATTTCTGCATAAATTTTACCTTGAACATCAGATTTGGGCTTGTGTGACAAAAATCAATAAATAATAGAGATACAAATAAGACAAAAATATTAGACTTGGTCATTTAATTGTTGGTGAACATCTCTACTCTAAAGATCACACAGATAAGCCAGAAGACTAATGGAATGATATTTTGTTATACATTTATTTTATGGTTGATGGTTAAGACCAAAGTAGATCTTGTTAGTTTAAATGAGAAGTGTTGCTTTTGGAGAAAAGAAAACTGCATTTACGTCTGAAACAGAGATGTTAGTATTATGGTTTTTGCTGCATGTGGGTCAGGACAGCTTACCATCATTGTTCTGTCATTGATGTGACAATCAAAAGTTTTAGGGGACCAAAAAAAACAAAGATTTAAATCAAATTTCGAGAATTCACAAACTTTCAAGCACTACTGTAAGTTGTTAATTAATTGATGGATCACTATTACTAACTTTGTGATTTTTTGATTTAGAACTGGATGGGTCAGGGAGTGAGAGGAGCTGCATTTTGGACATGGACATAGACATTGACACTAAGTTTTCTGTATGGGTGTCATTCTGCGAGATCTATAATGAGAATATACACGATTTGCTCGAGCAGTTACCTAGCAATGCGGTACGCAGGACCAACCTGCGTCTCTGCCAGGACAAAGGAAACTCCTTCATCAAGGGTAAATTAGTTGCATGTGTACTGCTGTATAAAATAAGAATATGCTTGAAGTGTTATTTGAAAATGAATTTGTAGACTATGCATACGATGTGTACAGTTGTATTCAAAGGTTGAGTACCGTTTATGATTTTATTGATTTGTGTGTGTGTGTGTGGTGCTGGGCGATAAAACGGTTTCGAGTTGTGTTCCCCCCCCCCCCACGATAATTTTTTCCTCAGTGACGATGATAAGCTGGGACAATAGAATTTAATGAGCATTAACGTTCGTTTCCATTTAATGTCTAAGCAGCTTGACGGTGAGTTCAGAAGTCTAATACTGCTGCTTGTTGGCTCTTCACCAGCGCCGCCAAAATGTTGACCGTTGTGTTTAAGACAAGCGTGTGATTGGGGGACAGGGTAATGGGGCCGGGCAAGAGAGCAAGAAGTTGCTGTGTGCTCGTCTGTGTGAGAAGAAGGAGGGTGGCTCGCTGTGTTTGTGTCAGCCCAAGTGCTAGCATTAGCCTGTTAGCTTGGCTCTCTAACCTGTTATTATTTTGTAGTGACTGCGGGTGACGGCAATCATTGTAAGTTTCAACAATAAAGTGATGACTGACGACGTCTTTCTCGTCCATTTTTTCAACGCGTCCAGCCGGACTCTACAATATTATGTTCTGGCAATAAACATTTTAATATTTTAAATAGTAACATTTCATGTATTTAGTCTGATGTTTTTAGAAAGATGTTGTTTAAAACTGACAGTGTTAGAAAATTTAATATAATTATCGAGATTGATCAATATAGAAAAATTTATCGTGATAACATTTTTGGCCATATTGCACAGCTTATATGCCCAAATTTTGCAGGGCATGAATGTTTTAAACTGAGTGTGACACACAAATCATCTACTAAACTCAAGATGTCATTAAATTGTCTCAGTTCGGTTTACAGATTACAATTTTAAAAACATGTAATTTAATCAGGGGTGTCCAAACTGGCCTGATAATATATTTCTCAAAATATATAAAGAATAATGTCAATATATGACAGATGGGAGGCTGTTGCTTAAATCATGATTTCTAGCAAAATGCATCACCATACATCTCAACCCATTAGAAAAGCATTGGGGGATACTCCACAAAGCAAAAGTAACATGTCCAAATTCAAACCCATCCACTGGGAAAACGGCACAGAACATCAATTCTGCACACACCAGGTTGTCAGACTTTATTAAGACAAGTTGAGAGATGTTTTGATGTGTTTTGCTGGAAGAATTGGACAAATTAGGGGATTGAGTTCTGGTGTTTGTTAGCAATCAGCCTCACTGCATCGGAAGCAAAATTTGGACTTTCATCTTATTGCCTACATCTGAGAAGTGGAAAATGTATGATTTATGTGCACACAGTTCCTGTATTTCAGTGAGTTTGTATGTTTGGTGCAGATCTGCGCTGGGTACAGGTGAACAGTGCTGATGAGGCTTTTAAAGTAATGAAGCTGGGGAAAAAGAACCAGAGCATCTCCTCCACAAATCTCAACCAGCTCTCCAGCAGAAGGTATGCATAGTTTTCTTTTGTTTCCCCTGTTTCCAGTTTTTGCCTTATGTGGTTGGATGTTGTAATACTAAGCATGTTGTACTGATACCTGTCTGTCTCATTTAGCCACAGTATTTTTTCCATTCGGATTCTGCGCGTTGAGGATGTGGGCATTCCCACTTTCCAGTCTGTGAGCGAGTGAGTCTACCTGCCTGCTAATAATCTGGAATATATTCACTGACCAGCCACTTCATTGGAACCACCTTGCATTTACCCTCATTAGCCCTATTCTGATTGGATTAAATGTAAATAAGGTCCTGGGGTAATCTTTTCTTTCACAGGAGCTCCTGTGTTTTTATTTACATCCCATGTCTATGGAAATTAGACTCAATTTGCTACCTGTGGTTGTTTTGGTTTTTATTTATTTATTTTTAAATAACAGTTTGTTTAATCATTAGGGTTCTGTCTGGATGCAAATCTCAATGATTTACAGGCAGATATGAAAGATTTTGGCTGTTGCTGCTAGGCATATTAACGTACAGAAATGCCCCCCCCAATAAACGAATCCAGTCTGAATAGGACTATTGTCTATTTTATCAGTGCCACTTGTAGTTCTTCAATTACAGACTGTAGTTGATCTGTTTCTCTAGTTCAGTGTGAGCATAATAATGCTGTAACTATATTGCATGTACTGTCTTGTATCACTGAGGAGGCAATGATTTAATACATCTTTTATTTTTTGCCTGATTGTTTTTAGACTGTCCCTGTGTGATCTGGCAGGATCTGAGAGATGTGGCAAAACGCACAATAAAGGAGATCGCTTAAAAGAGTCAGGAAATATCAACACGTCTCTGCTCAGCCTGGGCAAATGCATTAATGCTCTAAAAAACAATCAGCAAGCCAGGTGTTCACACTTTTTCAGGTTTCTTTCCTCACATCTGTTATGTTTTTACCTTCTTTGTTCAATTTGAGAATTTGTCTTCCCAGGCCTCATATTCCTTTCCGAGAGAGCAAGCTCACACACTACCTACAGGGCTACTTCACTGGCCGAGGAAGAGCTTGCATGATTGTCAACATCAATCAGTGTGCCTCCATGTATGATGAGACCCTCAATGTTCTGAAGTTCTCTGCAGTGGCACAGAAGGTATGAATATGAAAGTGGAAGGCGCTGGGCTGGGCTCACTGGGAGGGGAAAAAAAGAAACAACCAGGGCAACCAGTTTAGAAACAACAAACTAGGTTTCTCCACACAAAACCTGTCAGGTTAGTGTCTAAAGTTGCTACTTTTAGTAAAGACCAGAAGCCTCCATAGTCATGGAATGGAGCAAGACAATGCATTATTAGATCACAATGGGTTGTTTTGTATTGATTTGCAAGGCTATTTTGAGTATCATTGCATAGTAGGCTTACAGATTAGTTGACAAATGAGATTAGTAAATCTGGTTTATTATGGGCAAAATATTTTTTGATCCCTTTAGACCTTGTCCTTGAAATCAAATGAACTTTGTCACATCACCTTTCATTGATGTGAAGGTGAGTGGAAAAACTTGGGTGCATAGTCCCTGCAGTACTGGACAGTAGGGGTGACGATACACTCAGCTCACGAGACGAGACACGATATTGGGTTCACGAGAACGAGACGAGATTTTAAGAAAACTAAAATGACAAATTATATGACTGGACAACAGACTTTTATTTAACTGAGTTGCACATGCATTTTGAAATGTTTTATTATAACTCTTAAGTTCATGCTTACATCATGCATGTTTTAATTAACTTCTTCCTCTACAAATTGAAGTTAAAATAAAATAAATAGAATTAAATATTTCTCCTCTTTTCAGCGCTTGACTGTGGAAGTTGAGGTCCAAATGTGTTTGTCAGCGTTGTCTGGCTTGTTGGTGTTTTCTTCACAGGTGCAGTTGTTGATTTGAGTACTGAGCTGTGGTGGTGCTGTAAATGTCTCTGCATCGTGCTCGTATTAGCCGCGGTGTACGGCATTATTTTCATACAATGTTTGCATGTGGTCCGTGTCTTATCAGTCACTCTCTTGCCATTTATCATTTCCGCCGGGTACCCAAAATGCTGCCAAACAAACGATTTGAAAGTTGTGGGGGCATCCGACGTCATTCTGGCTGCTTGCTGGATCACAAATCCCGCGAGACAGATTTTTAACGCGACGAGAAATATCGCCGAGTTACATCTCGCGAGATCTCGTCACACCCCTACTAGACAACAAAAGATTTGAGAGAAATTATAATGATACAAAAAAACCCCACACATTTACAGTGAGCAGTGAATATACATAGAGTGCTTATTTACACATTACTAGCCCCAAAAGAAAAATAAATAAAAATATTGCACGTTGCAGCAGTACTGCACATTTGTTATAGATGCTATGGTGTCCTACAAGTGAATTAGATGCTGTGATATATTAGAAGTTATTTTGTATACAGTATAGACATTTTATATACAGGATGATTGTACAGAACGGGAGGATGTACAGGTGTCGGTCTGTGTTGAGTGTGAATGTGGTTTGATTGTCCTTGAGGGTGATGATGACTGAGATGACAGTACTGATTGTTCAGTAGCCTGATGGTCTGGCGAAGAAGCTTTCACGGAACCGGCTGGTTCTAAACTTTATTCTTCTGTACCTCCTGCCACTCGGCAGCTGTGAGAACTGACAGTAGCTAGGGTGGGTGGAGTCTTTTAGGATCCTCCTGGTCTTCCTCAGGCAGCGGCTGGTGTATAAATGTAGGAGATTTGGGAGTTGAACCCCGGTGATGTGTTGGGCTGTTCGCACCACCCTCTGCAGGGCTTTCCTCTCGGTGGCCGTGCAGTTCCCATACCAGCTGATGATGGAACCTGTTAGCACGCTCTCCACAGTACCTGTGTAGGAAGTTCTAAGGCTACGGGGGTTCATCCCAAACCTCTTCAGCCGTCTGAGGTAGAAGAGGCGCTGCTGTGCTTTTTTTCACCACTTGTGCGGTGTGTTCAGTCCATGTCAGGTCCTCTGTGATGTGAACACCCAGGAACTTGAAAATGAGAGTGCTCTTGTGGATCAGGTTTAACTAATCTTGTATCTATACTCACAAGCTCTACTGACCGTTGCACTTTGTAGTTCTACAATTAGACTCTACTCCATCTCATTCTCTGTATACTTTACTAGCCTCCTTTCTCCCTGTTGTTCAATGATCAGGACCCCACCAAGCGGGCTTTAGATGATAGATCATTCAGTGTCACTGTAGCAATGCTGACATGTTGTTTGTGTATTGAAGTGTGCATTATTTTTATTATGCAGCTCTTCAGAACTCTGCAAAATGTTCCATTCATTTGAATGAGCCATCCCAACATTGAGCTCTGATATTTAATGAAATCAACACTACCATTTGCATCAGGGTTTTTGTTTCTAAGCCAAGGAATGGCAATGAAATCATGAAGTTGCACTCTTTGCTGACAGATATACAAATGCGTGCACATACAAAGATTGTCTAGTCCCTATATAGAAGTACTGCACATAGAATAGAACTCTCTGGAGCAGTTAAACATGAATCTTTTGGCACCATGTCCAATGCCAGACATAGGCTAGAGGGGGTATAAATCCTTCTCTGCAATGACAGTGCACCATCCAGTACTTTTGTGATGAGATAGAGATGTCCTGGTCATGATCTCATTATTATGGCTAAATGCAATCAAATCCTCACAGCAATTTTTCAGAATGTAGTAGAATGCCTTCCTGGGACATTAACAAAATCAGGATAAACTTTTTAATACCCTTAATTTTGGAAGAAACGAGGGGCGAGCAGGTGTCCCAATGGTTTTATCCATATAGTGTATTAATGGTCCAAAAACTGAAATGTTTAGATTTTTGTAAACTATAATTCGTAATGTCACCATACCTCAGTTTTCCTGTAGGGAACTACAGAGCGGCTGACCGAGGCCACTGTGGGGTAAAAATGTATTTTATTTATGAACAGTTTAGAAACAAAGTTTGATACTACTTTATAAGTAGTACTTGTTGTGTGTTGCTCTTGATAAGATGCTGTAAATGTAAAATGTAGTGCATATAACACTTTCAATATACTATAGAACAAAGCATTTTTGATTTTGTTTCTCTGTAATAGAAAAAAATGTTAAGGAAATATTGTTGAAATTTCATTCATTTCCATTTTTTCTGTCTACGTGCTCTGCCCTGCCTCTGTCTAGGTGGTGGTCCTTACCACTGCCACTATCCTTCCATTGATAGCAAAGAGTTCACATGATGTGTCCAGTATCATTGACCAAGCAGCACAGAGGGGCCCACGGCGCACTTCTCTGCTGCGCTGGGAGCCCAGTCTGAGGGGCATCCAGGCTGAATCAGCCTCGGATGAGGAGGATGATGAAGAGAGCAACTTGGAGGACACCTTGCAAGACTCTGTGTTACTGGATAAAGAGGTGTATGAGGTGAACTTCAGGTCATATTTTAATTTAATTTCAGTTTTGAAGAGTAATGGGCAAATATTGACTGATTGCTCAGGTTTCTACTACTAAATTTAGTTACATTTTTATCAAATTTAGTTTTGTTGAAACCTGTTTGAAAATAACAAATGTTGAAGCCTGCTGCACCATGAACAAAAACACAAGCAAATAAATAGCTTTGGGCTTCATTTACCAGGATCAGTATCATTTTTTTTTTTGTTAATATCATTTAAATGTAAATTCTGTAACATACAACTAGGGTATTGAATAGTTCTTCTTATTTTTAATATTCAATATGTCATGTCATGTCATACGCCGTCATCGCTTCGCGATGGTAGGCTGCACAGATGAGTCACCTCTCTCCAATTCCATCTGTCTCTGGTTGCTTGTAGCAGACTAGCACCTGATGATCCAGTCCACATCTTGATGTTATCCATCCAGGTTATTCTTGGTCTTCCACATCTTCTGACTCCCTCCACAAGTCCAGTCATAACACTTCCTTCA
>BRDA01046062.1:0-14475 GCA_036984385.1 Crenuchus spilurus
GTGACTTAGGTGAGTTACTTTAATCTGATTACAGGATTGGAAATAATAACGCGTTAGATTACACGTTACTGAAAAAAATGGTCAAATCAGAGTAATGCGTTACTGCCATCACTGGTTAGGACACTGTAGGACAGTAACATTGCAGTTCTGTGAAATTGTTGAAGTTTAATTAACATTACACAAAAGTCACACTTTGACATGTTCAGTGTAATTTGCCTTTAAACAGGCTGAGAGATGTTTTAGTGATGTGGCTACTTGGCTATTTAGGTGACTATTAAGAATTTGTTGGAAAAGATGGAAAATTTGGACAAGCTTCGACTGAACAACATTTGAGTTATGTGGACAATCATTTAAATATGATTTTTGCGTGAGCCAGTCTTTTAAATTGGCTCCAACCCTACAATCTGATTGGCTGTGAGACTAGGAGTGCTGATATTGATGATAATGGCACTCTGACCTAAGCTCTTTAAGTATTACTCCGCCGCATACACGCAAACTAGCAATGTTACAATTATATAATGCAAGATAATGGCTGGTGTACTGATCTACGACTGCAATATCTCACGTTATAGCAGGACCCGCTCTTGTATTAAGTAGCTTAAGTCGTTAATTATTTAGTAGCTACTACAGACCTAACTTATGCATATATTAAACTGAAGGGTGGAGATGTGCACCCATACAGGCCTTTGCAAAAAATCTGATTTAGTTTATTCAACATTGCTGTGTGAATAAAATATTACATGGGAACCGTTCACTGCCAAAAGTAAGTAAATGGATCAGCTCCGCTGATGTAGGAGGTTTTATTCATGTGGTTGTGAGGCACATATGACTCGAGTGAATTTAACACATCACTTTTTTCAGCATGATGGGCAGTGGAGGGGAGGTACCAAGCAGTGCCTTTCACAGTTTTACTAACAACCTCCACCACCAACTCCTGCCTCCAGCTCCTCCGCCCCCCTGGAGCCCACAAAGAATTCTCAACACATGCATTAAATCTAGAGTGTAGAACGTTCTAAGAGGATTTCAGGGGCCTTTTTATACAGATCAGAGATATTCCAACAGATGTTTTTATCTTATGTAAACACAATCCATGCCGCTTCGTTTTAAGTTCCTGAAATGAAGTGCACACATATTACCCCCCCACACACTCTCAGATTACGTAAGACCTTTCTGTTTTAACTTACAACACATACTGACTCCAACCTTGACCTCGTGTCATTGCCTAATAAAGCACAAGTCTCACAAAGCAGTGCTTATTAATGTCCTGTGCGGGGTTATACACGTGTACCTCCCTCTCAGCTCACTGGACACAAACCTGCTGTTTGTGGGCACGTTTCACTTCCGCGGAAGGTCTGCATATGCACAATATGTTCAGAGTAAGCAGAAAAACTACATGAAACGGAGTCATATTCTGCAGGCTAAGTGACCACAGTCTGGCACATATAAACAATCTGGATACTGTACGATCAGACTAGGTTTATAGTCTCTCTAAAGCCGACCTTACACCTAACGACTTTCATGCGATTTTACAGTCGCAGACTAATTTTCAAAGTCGGGCTAAAATCAGGAGAGTCTTGCTCGAGTCGAGTTGCAGTCGCCTCATCTCGATCGTTAAGTGTCAGGTGGTCAGGACTGAAAGTTTGTCTTTTTCACGTCGAGGTGTTCTGATAAAATCAAACATGTTTAATGTTATTGCAAGTCGTAAGATTTGACTCCTGGTTGACCCGAGCAAATACTGTTGGGAACCAATAGGAGAGCTACGGAAAGCCGCAAAGGCAAATAGTAAATACACGAATGTCTGGCGGGTAGAGCACGGAAACTACGGTTCTCCTGGACTGTAGAAAAAAAGGAGAACCTAATGGAGCGAGCAAGAGTGTTTTACCATTTACTACACAATGGAGACGAAAAGGAAAAAAGTGGACAAATTGACGAAGCCCTCGAAATCCCAGGTGTGTGTGCTATGCTAAAGCTAACTAGCTAACTAAACATGACTGAATGTGCTATTTAACGATCATTTTAATCTTAAAAGTTATTGTTTTCCCCAACAGCTTGAAGAAAATGAGGAGCAGACACACAGGACCAGGAATGCACGGATGTGAATCCTCTGTTGACAGTATTTTGAGCTCTGATAGCTCTGTATCTGTAATGTTACTATATTTAGATTTTGCACTACGTTGTCTTATTGTGCGTCGAGTTATTTTTGATACAACGAAAGCTTTAATAAATACACATTTTGTAATAATTCTGCTCTTTATTGCATTAATTCTGTGTAAAACGAAAGCAGATGGGAAATAACCTCAAAATAATTTAGTTGCAGTCTTTAAATTAGTGACCCTGCAAGATCCAAAATCTTAAGCCTGCGACTAGACTGATTAAAAAGTCTGTAGATGTGGGATGGTGTCAGACTTTAGTCTGTTAAAAGTCTTTTCAGAATCTTTTCAAAGTCGTTAGGTGTATGGGAGGCATAAGCTTGAGATGCTGAATCCTGAACTCTGTGGCTTATAAGGACACCTGGACAGTATCTGGAGACTCAGACGTCCCCCTGACTGCTCTGGATCAAAGGTTTCACCTCCAAATGGTCAGTTAATTACAGGGACTTGGCTGTGTCCTCTGGAACAATGTGTGGAGAAGACACAGTTCATGACACAGCCCAGATCTCACTAACTGTTCCTCTGGATTAAGCAGCGTTGTGATTCATCTTATACAGCTGTCACTATAATATACATACACTACTGACTTCTACAGCAGCTTTTCACAGCTCCTGCTAAACTGATTCAAACTGAAAGTAGAAGAATGACCCACCTGTGTTATATATACAGACATTTCAGGACATTATCACCACTCCTTTGTATCTACACTCATCAGCCCCACTGACCATGCAGGTGCACTTTGTAGACTGTAGTCCATCTGTTTCTCTGTGTACTTCTTCAATACTCAGAGCTGCTATTGCTTGGACTCACTCTCAGAACTGCAGTGACACTGATGTGGTGGTGGTGTGTTAGTGTGTGTTAGAGTGGATCAGTGTGACTGCTGGATTAAACAGTGCACCAACCAGCCAACAGCATCAGGACTACAGGACCAACAAACTGTGAGCTTCTGTCTCCGACTTTACATCTACAAAGTGGACCAACAATGTAAGTGTGTCTAATAGAGTGGACACAGTGTTTAACATCTCCAGCAGCTCTGCTCTGTCCAACCCGCTCAACACACCCTTACACACCACCACCACATCAGTGTCACTGCAGTGCTGAGAATGGTCCTCGACTGTGGGGGTCCTGATCATTGAAGAACAGAGAGAATTAGGCTAAGAGAGAAACAGATAGTTGCCTGCTATCCAAACGTTGCTTAGTTTGAATGGCCTGTTGAGGCTGAAGAAAATAGGAAGCTGGTAGAATAATCAGTGGGACGACACAAAATACATTATTATACTGTGAAATTACAATAAAGGCACTGTAAAATAACATTAACAGGCTTGCATGTTCTGTGAATTTACCATACAAGTAGTTATTTGTAACCCTCCCAGGGCTGCTTCCAACTCTTCCTACAACTGTCATGTATGTTTTTGATACTCTGTACAGCACTTTGGTCAATGTTGTCATATAAAATGTGCTTTATAAATAAATCTTACTTACTTACAACAGCGTTTATGACATTATTCTACTGTTGCATACTGTTATGCAGTATAGAGGTCTGCGCGGGACTAATTTGTTAGTCCCGCTCCTGCATGTTTTCGTCCCGCTCCCGCGATAAAATAGTCATATTTGGTCCCGCTTCCGCCCGCCACGTAAACATGTCCACCCGCAATCCTCACGGGGGCGGGGCGTTTGTGCGCGCGAGTTGAATTTAGTTTGTCGTCCAGTGTGTGTGGGGTGCGCGAGCAGTCTCATAGGTAGCATTTTTCCACCAACACGGAATTGGCACCGTTCTGGTTCACGAACCTAATTTTGAACCGTTCGACGTATTTCCACCAACAAAATAGCGCCCCGAACCAGGAACCTTCGGTCGCAGCGGAACCAAAAAATACTTTATATTTAAATATTTTTTGTCAGTGCGAACCAAACGCGCCTGCGCACTCAACGCAAGAAGATGGCGACTCAGCGTACAGTGGTCCATTAAAGAAACTCAGTTTTTTGTTATCTGTTTGGTGTTCTCCAGAATTTCAGAAGAAACTTGAGGGGAGTATTAGAAAGGAGAAACTCTACAGCGAGCTGGTGGAGGATTTAGCTCGGGCAGGTTTTGTTCGTTCAAGAGAGCAAGTGATAAATAAGCTAAAAAAAGACTACAGAGATTCTAAAAAGGAGCTATCGCGCAGTGAAGTCTTTTTATTGCCAGAAGTAGCTCTAGATTTGACTTGTGAAGTGAAACAAACATTTGCTCAAATGTTTGCACAAATGCTTGCAAGTAGTCGATGTGCTCCGCCATCTTTGCTTATAATTCCGCTTTGTTCATAACGTACACCATGACGTATCCTCGGTTCAACTAAAACTAGTGGAAATGCAGGCTGGTTCACTAAAAAGCACTGAGGTTCTTTTTGAACGGCACCAGTTCAAGAACCAGAGTTATTTTGGTGGAAAAGTGCTATCAGAGACACAGAACTGTATCGGTTCTGGGTTGGATGTAAGATCCGGAGCTATTGAGAAAAGACCCGGAGTTTTAGCTCTGTAGCCCCTTCCTAGTTCCGTCCCTGATGTTCACATCAATCAGAATAACTACACAGAGCTTAAAACTTATTTATATACTGCGGCATGGTGAGAGAGAAAAGTAACTTAAACGGATCCAACATAATGCAAAACAATCTTTTTATACTCACTTGTGAATACT
This sequence comes from Crenuchus spilurus, assembly GCA_036984385.1. Lineage (NCBI taxonomy): Eukaryota > Metazoa > Chordata > Actinopteri > Characiformes > Crenuchidae > Crenuchus > Crenuchus spilurus. The sequence continues at coordinate 4,822 of BRDA01046062.1, forward strand.
TAGCAAAAAATCCAAAAGCCAACGTTTTCCAAGCTGCTGATGACACCAATGCTACTCCACATCTCACAGATGGTAAGTTACTCACGTAAACAAATGAATCACATCTACCAACACAGGATGATGACTACATTATTCAAACACCAAGCCAGCATAACACAACTGCATAAAATAACCGATATGAACAATTCATAACTGTTTTACAACTGTGTACAACCCGCAAGTGCTTCTGGGTGATGACGTCACCCATACCACGTGACCTTGGCGGAATGATCATTTTCTAGACTATTTCTTAATTTGTGGGAATTTTTGACATGTATGTCTAGTCCCGCTCCCGCAACGTCTGGACTGACTGACCGACCGCTCCCGCAAAAGACAATTAATTTTGGTCCCTTGCCGCAAGGTATTGTAATGGGTCCCACGGAAGTCCTGCAGTAATGCAGGTCTGTAATGCAATATACAGTAAAAAAAAAAAGTTAAAAATAACAGTAGGTACACTGTAAAGTAACTAAAATGCTGGCAACTGGTAGATGTAACTTTTGTTGCCTTGTACTAAGCAATGACAAAATTGAAAAATCAATCAATCAATCAATCAATCAATCTATCTATCTATCTATCTATCTATCTATCTATTATAGTTCTTCTATATTGGTGTACAAATAAATACTGTAGTATACACACAGGCCTGGTGACTATCACATCAGTGTTACTAGGATGTTTACCCATGTCAGTGTTGTCGATCACCTAAAAGTAGCTTTCAGCTGAAATATATTCAAACAAGAGCAGTTCTGTGGTCAGAAAGTGACCACTGACGATGCGCTAGAGGATCAGGTAGCATGAATTATGCATGGTAACTGATAAGCTGCAGTGTGCACCCACCAGGCAGGGGTTTCTGATAAAAGTTGGTAGTAAGCCTATACAGTATGTGCATACAGTACATGTATAAAAACATTTTATAGATGCTATGGTATTATATACATGTAATAAATGTAAAAGTAAATAAACTCTGCTACTCTAATGCTAATGCTACAAGATGTTTGTTGAGAGATTAGATGTTCTTCAACTTCTGTGCAAGCAAAGCAAAAACACTTTATACACTATAGTTTGCTTGTCATATCTATTTTATATTAATCATGATTTATTGTCCTATTTTTCAGAAGATCAAACATCACTGTGTATGCACATGTTAGCTTAGCCAGCTAACTCTGAATGGTGAGATACTGTGGTGCATGTATTTTAAATGCTTTTTCAAGACCAACCTTCAGTGAGAAACTCAAAATAATACAGCAAGGGTGCCAGCTACCACTATAAACTTTAGCCAGAAACATAATAGTTATGTTATGAAAAGCTATGAGAGGCTAACCCTGGCTAATGGCTAGCTAATATTAGCAGCTATTTTGCCAGGATGTCTACTGTATGGAACAGATGTATATGGCTCTGTCTATAGTTGTCTGACCCTTCAGTGTCAAGGAGATACAAGTCTGTTTTCATAAAAAACATAACATTGCATGCACATGTTAGCTTAGCTAGCTAACGTTGGTGACAGATTCTGTGGTGAATGTAATTAAAAAGCCTTAAATAATTCAGCTAACTCACACTATTAATCTTATCCAGAAAGGGAAAAGTTGTGCACATACGTAACTAGCTAGCTTGTTGACAAACTATGAGAGGCTAACCCTGGCTATTAATAGCTAGCTCACGTCATTTCTGCTGTTTGGTACAGATGTATATGGCTGTAATCAAAGCTAAATTACACCTTGAATTGCCTTTGTAGCTGCATTGTGTTGTGAAGCTATGGACCTTCATTAGGATCCATCACTTTCTGACAAAGAAGCTTTTATTTTCATCTACTGCTAATGGACAGACAAGTGCTTGTTTACTTAATACGTTTCTCATTTAGCATAACATTTCATACTGTATACATATGAAATGAATGAGCTTGCATTGTTAAACATCTAAACTTGTAGGATTTAATTTGTTTATGAAAATTTTTGCTGTAAACTGGGTTTTGACATAATAAAATACAGGCAATGTTTGTTTTAAAGTTGTCTTCAGTTGCAGTTAGAGGACTGTATATATTTTTAAATCCATACAATGACTTATATCATTTATATGTAAGATGTGATGTTATACAGAGGGGTCCCTGTATTATGCACCGCATACCACTTTCTAATGTCCGTACCAGTGTCTAAAGTGCTATAAAAATGTAATTATGTAAGTAAGTACATTACATTTGGTTTATTTTATAGAACATTCTGATTCCTCAGTTTATTCAGTATTTATGAACAGTGATGGTACTGATGTGTCATTTCTAAACATACAGTAAAAGATCAAAGCAACAGCAGGGCTTTATGGCGTGTCTGACACAGGCTCGTCCAGCTCGTAGAGATGTCCGAGTGCTTTACGGCTGATGTTTCAGCGTGTCTGCTTTGGCCTGCAGCCTGGAGCAGAGACGGTCAAGCCAGCAGTCCATCATACTGTCATCCACTCATGAGCACTGACCTGAGAGCCTTTCTGCTCTCCATGACAACTACGGTTTATTTCCAAGCCGAAAAGTTTGGACTTTGACCCGCTTTATATACAATCTCATTGCTTGCGCATGGTTAACATCAACTTCTGTTGTACTGACATGCAGGTTAGGTTCCAAACGGGTCAGATGTGGACTGAAAGTTGGACGTGGTGGATAACAGCTTGCAACATGGCCGTCCTTGTCACAGTTTATGGCCTAATCATTCTCTGATGACCACTAAAATAGCAATATTACACACACTTACTCACACATTATGAAAGCCTGACACATCCAGGCCTGGGGGAGCAGGCCAGCTCAAGGGCCGTGGTAGCAAGGCCCTTTTAAGGTCAGGACTGGTTAAACCCACCGCTCCCCCGGGAGGCCCGGCTGCAAATTCCTACAGCTGTTTTTTAAAAGGAAGATTTGGATAACAGGACCATAAAATGGGTCAACTTATGAAGGAGGGAATGTGCCATAAATACCAAGCCTTTAACCCTCCTGGCCTGTATACCTTAAAATATGTCCCCTTATATTTTCTCTAGAGTTAGTAGTTGAAAATTAGGTTTGAATGAAAAGTTATTCCTGTTAGCATATTTACATGTTTTGTCTCGTTCTTGTTTATTATTATTATTATCATCATCATTATCATCATCATCATTTTTATTATTATTATTATTATTATTATTATTATTATTATTATTATTATTATCATTATTATTATCATCATCATCATCATTATTATTATCATTATTATTATTGTTATTATTATTATTCTCATTATTATTATCATTATTATTATTATCATCATCATCATTATCATTATCATTATTATCATTATTATCATTATTATTATGATCATCATCATTATTATTATTATTATTATTATGATCATCATCATCATCATCATCATCATTATTATTATTATTATCATCATCATCATCATCATTATTATTATCATTATCAATATTATTATTATTATTATCAAAACACTGATTCTGTCAACACAAAACATACATATAACAAATTATATACACTCACTGGTCACTTTATTATGTACACATAGCTTGCATATGCACTCATTGTCCAGTTTAGCTCCACTGAGCATATAGGTGCACTTTATAATTCTACAATTCCAGACTGTAGTCCGTCTATTTCTCTGTATACACTATTAGAGAAATATCCTTCATCCTTTTTCTTGTTGTCACACCCCACAGCACAGATAATAGGTACCCACTATGGCTGCAGCTTCAATTGTGATGTCCCATGAATATTCTATTATTACAAGCTGGTGTACCAAACAGTAACACATCAATACAAATACCAACATTTTTCACACTGATTAGTTTAAAACATAAAACACAAAACAGGATTTTCTTTCTGTTCCTAAAAGCAAGGTTCCTCTGAAAACCGTGACAATAAGAAGCCTTTAATCTTGTTTACATGGTAAGGATGGAAAAGAACATCAGTTGCCAGCGTGTAACCACACTACTGAGGCTGTTTCTCAGGCAAAAGAATTATTAGAAGGCAGCAAATGATTACACGTAACATAGTCTCATGGAAAAAGTGGGACATGCAAAGACTGGCCGTGTATAATCTGCTCAAGAGTTCCTACACCCATCTTCATCAGTATAAAGTGCTAAAAGACTGCACCATTTAAAGGTCCCATGTTATACCCCTTTTAATATATTGTCTGGGGGTCTAAATGAAATGTTTGTCACATTTTTTGGTCAACATATCTAAGGGGTTAGCATTCTCAGAAGCCGGTTTGATGTTTTTAGACCTGTCTGATGAATGACAGGATTTGAGGAGGCAGGTTTTATTTACATGAGGTATTGATGACCCCGCCCCCTTTTAGCAAAGATGGCAGAGTTGAAACTCACACATACAAACCAGCAGAGACACAAGAGCTCACTAAACAATCACAACATTTAAATCGGAACGTTTTATTTCTCTGATGTACTAATATTAGTCTATGTGCTTTTGTTCACTAGCTCAACCTCTCTCGACCACCCACTGCTCGCTCTGTCTCTCAGCTGTTAACATTGTTATAACAACGTAATACCAACTCAAACACTAACCTGTAATCCGTACTGATCGACGATAAACAATAATACCAGATTAACTCAACTTTCCATTGAAAAACAACCAACGTCTTATTCAAACTTTTCCATTCCACCTTAAATGGTGCAGCAGTTAGTCAGGTGGTGCTGACCAATTTACCCTAACCTTGTGTCATTTAAGGTGGAAAGGAGAATTCTAATGTCCTATTTCCCTCTCTATCTCTCTCATACACACACATACACACAGATCTTATATCATCCTGCCTCATTTAAGGTGGAATGGAGTTGTTTTTAGAGATACAGATCTAGTCTATGAAAAAAAACTCAATGCAACACAGACAACATAGCACACAATAGCACAATATGTCCAAAACAAAGACCACAGCAGCACAAAAAAATGAACTTAAATGCACTTTCACTCACTAAAGCCCAGTTTTCACTTTAAGATAACAGCTCACATTTATGTTTTTGCCAACAAATCATCATACTCCACTCTCCTGGTTTCTGCTGCTGTGCAGATTTTGTATTGTTCCTTGTATTTAGCAATTTTAGACCAAAAATGTTATGTCCACCTATCTGGACATTTGGAGTGAATGTATTGATTGTGGCTATAAAAGAGAGGCTTTAGATTTGTTTTTTATTAGGGCTCAGAAGAGGAAATGTTGACAGAAATAATCTTAATGGACCACTATTCAAATACCATAATCAATTAACTAATTAATGAAATGATAATTAAGGAATCATAGCTACAGTGTCATGAGTCTTAAGGTTAATACACGAAAAGGGTCTAAAGGTTAAAGTACAGTCACTTGTGTTGGTGCAAAGTTCTGCACCACTCTGTTCCATACCTAATCACGCCCCTCCTGCCAGGCTTGAGGAAACTGCTGGGAGAACAGCCCACGTTTGGTAATCGAGCACTTGCTGCTTCCTGTTGTTGTGTTTCTAAGCTGATCATATCAACACAGAACATATCTGCTATCATCCATGCAGTCAGCTCAGTCTAAGCTTGTTGAAAAAGAGTCAAAGAGCTGCTAAATGACTTGAACCGGACTTCTGGTTCTAGTCTTGGGTGGGCCGTAGAGCTTCTTGAGTGAATCTGAGAAAAAAATATGATCACATAACAATAGGAGCTGCACCGAACTGAGGAAGTGAGGTATCACAAGATTCACTGAAGTGATCTCAAAGAATAAGCACCTTTATTTCCCTAAATATCTTTTCAAAGCCTGGTTCTTTAATGCAACACTCAAATACTTTGTCTCTAGTATACACTCTATAAAAGACTGTTCTTCAAGCGTTCTATATAGAAAAGAAAATGGTTCTATATAGAACCATGAACACACAAAGAACCCAAAGGGTTCTTCAGATTTATGAGTGTTGTAGATGGTTGTTTAATGGTTCTATATAGCCCACAAAAGGGTTCTGCTTGTGCAATGTCAAGCTTTTAATAATAAAGGAACCCATTTTGGTGCTATAGTGCCATTTTCAAAAAGGTTCTATTTAGAACCATCTACATCACATTCCCCATAAATCTGAAGAACCCTGTCACCATGCAAAGAACCCTTTGGGTTATTTGAGTGTTCATGGATCTATATAGAACCATTTTCTTTACTAAAAATTAAACAAAAACATATTTTTCAAGAGTGTAATATTGCTAATTTCAGGGAAGTTCTCTGTTAACTATTTTTAACATTCTTTAGAGTGATGCCATAAAAGAACCACAATTGAATCCCTAAAGAACAAATTTTTTTTTTATATAAAAAAAATCTAATTTACACAATTTTCTACTCACTAGTAGTGATACATTTGTCTGTATTCTTCTATTTGTTAGCAGTGTTAGTTTCATAGCTTCAGTTACTTATACAAATATTAGTGCAGCTCAAACAACTAATACTGTGAAAAAGTTCATTTTTTTCCAAATTAAATTAAAAAAAAAAAAAAAAAAATTTAATTTAAAAATTAAAAATGTTTAAATTAAACATACAATACTCAGTCAGCTTTATGAGGTAGTCACCTGGAATGGCTTTCAGTTAACAGCTGTGTCTTGTCAGGAGTTCATGACTTGCATTTCTTGCCTCTTAATGTGTGTGAGACATCAGTTGTGTGTCTACTTTGAAGTAAAATCTAAAACATGTTTTGGTTTGTTTATCACTTCTAAGTTTACTACATGATTCCTTATGTGTTCACTCAGAGTCTGGATGACGTCAGTATTCATTTACAATGTACACAGTAAATCTGCCAGTGTTAAATCAACACTATTAGAGTTAAATTAACACTGGGAGTGTTACATTTTGACACCCTCAGTGTTAATTTAACTCTAACACTGTTGATTTAACACTGACATATTTACTGTGTAGGAACAAAAATGAAACATTGAATGAGAATGTGTGTCCAGACTTATGACTGGTACTGTACATTTAATATTTTAATTTGTTCAGTAGACAATCATTTTCGTGAATGAGATTTTCAGGTGCAAGGAAGATTTTGGAGGTTTGAAGAACCTCCTCATAATTTAAAGGCTCCATAATGAGGTAAAATGTTTGAAGCCAGTGTATCAGAAGGTTTGAGTCCTGTTATTTACATGGCTGGCTCATTCTTTTAAAGAACCATCTTCTCAAAGGTTCTTAGATGGTTCTCTGACTTTGCTCTAAAACCATTTTGACACCTTGAATTTAATAAGGGTAGAGGTAAAGTGGCAAAAACGAGTGCAGGAAGAAAGGGTAGAGCACAAACTGCAGTGTCTGCTTGTGATTTAGAGAAATGCTGGCACAGTCCCGTGATTCCACTGAAGCCACCAGAAGGCATCTTGTTCCTAATCTTTAACAGATGGGTGATCTCCTGTGCCTCTATCCATCCTTCTCTCGCTCTCTTTTCTTGAGTAACTGGAGCTGGGGCCTCCTCCCCCAGCAAAGCATGAAATCTCCTCTCCAGCCCTTTCAAATTTTATTGATGGCTCGCTGTAATTGCATTAACATAAGTGATGCGGAGACTTCTGAAGGCCCCAGCGAAACACGTCCCGGGAACTTTCCGAGCTAAAGTCGATGCAGTTTGGTAACCATTATGGAGTTATCAGCAATTAAAATCTCCAACTTCAGCAGTGCTTTGAGAAACCTGAGCCAGTATAATGAGTGGAGGAAGCGGGTCAGCAGACGTCAGCAGAAGCAAAACAGCGAAGCTCGTAGCGCTCAGGCCGCCTCGTGCCATTACATAAGCCAATATTTGGGAGATGGAGCTTTGGCAGAGAGATCCATCTAAGTGGTCTCGTTTGAAATAAACATCTTCACCAGCCTCCTCGATCTCTTAAATGCACCGTTCTGCACAACAGCATACCATCCAGCCATATGGTGCAGACCCCAGTTCCTCTAGCGCAGTTACAAAGCTCCTTTTGTTCCACAGCACTCAAGGAAAATGTGAATGCACGCAAACCTTTCCGAAGCAAAATAACTACAATCGATAGGCTTTTTTTAGGCTTTTTTTTCTCAGTGTTGGGGGAAGGCAAGCAAAGCTGCGCCTCCATGGTCCTTCCAGTGCATCTGGAAGTTGAACTCATCAAAATTTCGGCATGGAACATTAGCAGAGGCCCACATCCTTTCCCCTGGTTTGATTAGGCTGTGCTGATTATCAGCCCAGCCAGGGCAGTTTACAGGGTGTGGTTCATTAACCTCCAGCCTGCCACTGTAACAAATCCAATCTGATAAGAGCTGTGCTACGTTCACTTACCACCGTTCTCACCCACGCCAACCGCCAGCTTGGCGAGTAGAGCAAAACGAGTGGATTATGCCTTGATTGCAGGATTTGCCTGCTGGACCTCTGCAGCTAAAGTTGGGGATCAGGTATTAAAATCTGATCTGCCACACGCATGGCTACACACCTGATGTGAATCATTCGTTTTTTGGTCCACAATGAAACTATTATAAATCCATTTGGGCACACAAAACATGTTAATAGTGGTTGGATGGATTCGTAAATATTTGGTAGCTTGTAAACATTGCAGGCCTGTGGGTTTATTTGGACTGTCAATCACATTAATGTACCGGCGCACCTAGTGGTTTTTAACAGGGTTAGCACTTTCCTCAAAGAAAGAATCTTATCTTTTTAAAAAAAAATGGCTCAGTGGACTAAGACGCCGACACTATGATCAGAAGATTGTGAGTTCGTATCCTGGTCACACTGCTTGCCATCAACTGCCGAAGCCAAATTGGCCGCAAAATTCTGGGTGGGAAGATGGCACTCTCTCTCCCAATCACTTCTACCGTTGGCTCAGGTGTCTGTTAGCTGATGGATCAGAGCTGGGGATCCTGCACTGTATCAGCAGCAGTTAGAAAAGAGGCGGAGCCTGATTTCACATGCAATGGACAACACAGTCTCACACGAAAACGTCACAGAATTGACTTTCTCAAGTACCACCCCTGATCGTCTACCCAGTGACGTTTTTCTGCTTGTTCGGAAACCCCCGGATTTTGCATCATCACCCGAATGCAGCCGAACGTCTGCCATATTGCTTTACTGTTTGTTATTTTCAGATCTATATTTTTTAATTAACCCTGATAAGGACTAAGCGGGTGTGATAATGGATGGATGGATGGATTTTTTATTAACAGGGTGTTACTTAAGATGCCGGGATAAACGGGGATCACCGCAGACGCCTGCGCTGTTTGTATGAGCGATAAGCTAACTAGCTAGTGCTAGTTTAGCAATAAGCTAACTAGCTAACGCTAGCCTAGATAAGCTAAGCAAGTTATGACTCTTCACATAAGTGGGTTAAATGGTACGGAACATAACCAAGGCGCAGGCATTTATACGGGAGCAGATGGAATTGGGAATTGTTGGTGATGTATGTATGATGATGTATGATGTATCGTCCAACAGTACTAAAGTGAGATGTGGAATTCCACAAGGATCTATCTTAGGACCTCTATTATTCATACTTTATATGCTTCCATTAGGCCACGTTATAAGTAAACATAATATTAATTTTCACTGTTATGCAGATGATACACAACTTTATATATCAGCTAAACCTGATGACAGGATCAGATTTTAAAAAATGGAGGATTGTGTAAAAGACGTGAAATGCTGGATGTCATATAA
>BRDA01046074.1:0-49530 GCA_036984385.1 Crenuchus spilurus
AGAGAGAGAGAGAGAGAGAGAGAGAGAGAGAGAGAGAGAGAGAGAGAGAGAGAGAGTCCTGTCTGACTCTATGATTTCACTTCCCACTCTCCAGAGTCCAGAGGGACACAGTGAAGTGTTGATAGTACATCTGACATTTAATAGATTGCAACTGTGTCCCACTGGAGAGACATCCAACATTAGTACACAAACACTTGTAAACACACTGTTGTTTCATGTTCATATCTTGCTCTGACTATAAGCGCATAGGTGTGGGAGCGGTTATTGCACTTATTGATCATACTTAGGAGATGGATGATATTTCTGTATGACATTATTGTTCATCTCAGCAGTTGCTCCAGAGGAGTCTCTCTCAGGGAGGAAGCTTCATTAAATCTGGTGCTCAGAGCTGGAAAGTGTCGGCAAACGGTGAAGTTACAGGAGATGTTCTGAGTCCAGATCTTTCTCTCTCTCTGGATCTTTCTCTTCAGCCAAGCTTCAATTTAGCTACTTATGATGGTAATGATTTGAAAAGTGATAATGCAGCAAAAAATCTCAGTATCTTCATTAAACTGTAACGGACTAAATCTGTCTATTTTTTTTAAGGAATTCAACTTTGATTCTCTAAAGGTACACAGCCATTTTAGCAAACTAAACCACTAAAATACATTTTAAAATTAATCTGTGATTTGGATTTAAATTTGACTTTTAAAATTTGACTTTTGTAAATCTGAGAATGTTGGTGCAACTTGATTACATTTAATATTCATTTACATTAATCCAAGTTAAAATTTGATCTGATTTAGTTTTTAATCACAGTTTTACTGTACAATGTTTGTATTTTATTTATTTATTTATTTATTATTTTATAATCATTTATTAGTCCCACAGTGGGGAAATTTCACCTCTGCATTTTATCATCAGTGCAGTGACACACACACACTAGTGGTGGGGCAGCCCTATCCATGGTGCCCGGAGAGCAGTTGGGGGTTAGGTGCCTTGCTCAAGAGCATTTATGTCATGACCTGCCTGCACAGTAAATCTGCCAGTGTTAAATCAACACTATTAGAGTTTAATTAACACTGAGGGTGTCAAAATATAACACTCTCAGTGTTAATTTAACTCTAATAGTGTTGATTTAACACGGGCAGATTTACTGTGTGGGGATCAAACTGACAACCATCAGAAAAACTACCTCAATGCTTTTTACATTATTTATTTATTTATTTATTTATTTTAAGCTGTGGAATAAAGTAAAGCAGAAATCTGATTACTGACTGACTCATATAGTTTATCATTATCTCAAGTGCATGTAAAGATGCTGATCAAATGGCTGCCAAAATCTGATCTACTGCTTTTATCGGATTACGAAGTGCATGTAAACACACTCACTGAGAATCATGGTGGCATTAGTATGAGTGTATCAGGTAGTGTCAATAATTACATATGATCAACATTGGTCCAGCGGTGGTCCCCGTTCCTGATAGATTTGAGGGAGGCTGAAAAATCCTACTGTAACAGATGGGCGTCCATTTGCTAAATGCACTGATGTGGTAGGCCTGATCAAAGGGCTAATGAGTGTAGGTACAAGTTAGGTGTAGCTAACAAACTGCACATTTCCTGTGATAATCACATGACATCATCATTTTCATTGTCTGCTATTTTTTGACAGATGGCCTAGTCTTGTATAGAGTGACAGACAAGAATGACAGGGTTTCATACAAAGCTATTGGCAGGGCTAACTCTCTGGAACATTCTCCATAGACCCAAACACCTTCTGCTTTCCATCTCTGCCAAGCTGTGCTTCATTTGCTCAATTGGATTTGCTGGGTTTAGTCCCATTGAACTGGCCAGAGCTGAATGTGTTAGCGGTGCTCTGTCACTGGCTTTGGCATCTGTAGGACAATTGCTGCACCTGGGTCTTTCCTGCTGCCAACGTCATTTCATTTGACTTACCGGTTAGACATAAAGGCACCAAATCACCCGGTAATCAGTCAAAACGTTCATTATACCAACGTGCACTTTGCACGATGAGTTATGGATGTTTAAGTGTTATTATAATTCTTTGTTTCTTTTTCTGAAATGGCTTTTGATTAAGTCAAAGTTTTTGATGTTGAGGAATTCATTTTGGTGAAGTCGCGCGGGGGGGAATTAGCCTATGTCAGGTGAAATTATTCAGATGTAATGTCTAGGCATTATTTCTTGTTGCGTTTAATTGCTTTACAACTCTCCACAAAAGCTCTGATGTTCTTTTCTGTTTGAGTGGTCCAATATTTCACTCTCGGAGCATCTGCGCTCGGGCCCGGCTCTACCTGCGCGGTGGAGATTTGAGGGGCCGTGGAGCGTTTGACTGGATGACTCATTGGCTATTGTGATGTTTTGCTCCATGTGCAGTCATGTGTGATAGATTTAATTGTCGTTGCCTTTCACGGCCCGTCTGCACGCCCCCGCGTTGCCATAGAGACGTCTGCTTGCAGAATGCAGGCCGTCCCTCACACAGTGGCATCTGTTCTATTGATGGCCGACATGAATCACCTGCTTTGCTGGACGGCGTGACCAGCCTGGTGTCTGCAATCCATTAGTTTACAAGTTTTGCCTTTTTATAAGGCCAAGAGGTTCCACTGAGCTGCTTTTCCATTCCAGGTATCCACTAGAGAAGAGAGAGACCTTATGTTCCCTCTTCTTTGGCACATAAAGGCAGGGAAATGTTAAAGGAGTCTGTACTGTAGATGAGTTTATAAAGAATATGAAAGTGAGCCTTATATATTGTATGTTCTTGCCCGATGTGTGAATATGCATTTGTAAATGGGTTCTTATCCTACACTTAATCTGAACACATACATTCATTTATACACTATACTGATTTGTCACTATAAGTGACATTTCAAGCCTTTTTTGACTTATAGCTCATAAAAATCAGAAATCCAGAATCTCAAATTATATTTCACGAAATTCCAGCAGTGTCAACATTAAAACAAGCTTGAAATATATTACTTTATGTATAATGAATATAAAATATGTCAGTTTACGTTTTTCAATTAAATTATGAACACAAATTAACTTTTTCATAACATTCACTAGTACACGGAATCTGACAGGCCATCATGTATTTTATTGTGGCTCATTCTCAAGGCATTGTAGGTGAAACCCTCGTTATGACTTCAGCATGAATGGGTGGAGCTAAATCCATCCATCCATTCATCCATACATCCATTATCTTCCGCTTATCCATGTCCAGGTTGCAGGGGTAATGTGATGTTCCGAGACGGGCAGCAGACGAGGAGACAAGAGGCACTGGAATAACTTAGAATCAAGGGTTTATTACACACTACAAAACATAAAATAAATGCTGTGGCAGAAGCCAAACAAACACTAATGACTAAGCACAACCTTACACATTCACATTAAGCATCTACATTCACATTCAATGAGTGACAAAGACAGACACAAACAGGGAATATATATATACAGTATATATATATATATTATAGGGCAGTCATCTAGAAACACACGAGGGGCAGGTGAAAACAATCACACGATGTGACAGGGGGCGTGGACAAGAAACACAGGACAGACAAGCAGGGAAGCTGCGGCATGGAGCAGCCACGTCTGGGGGCGTGACAGGTAACCAGATGTGTCAAGTAAGGAAGTACAAATACTTTGTTACTATATTTAAGTAGAAATTTTGGTTATTTATACTTTACTGGAGTAATTATTTTCAGACGAATTTTTACTTCTACTTACTTACATTTTCATGCAGTTATCGGTACTTTCTACTCCTTACATTTTAAAAACAGCCTCGTTATTTCTACTGGATTTAATTTCGGTTTGTCATCATTCAAAAAACATCCTGTCCAGATAAACTGGCCATCCAGAAAGAGTGAATGTGATTGTGGTTGGATGATAAGTATAAACATACCATTCTGATACCCTATTGGTAAGCGATCCATCACACCTGCACATCACGTGTCTCGTCACTCTCCAGTAAGCTCAGTACTACACATATATGGTCACTAATATATTTAAAATTATTAAAATGTATTAATTTTTAAGGGGTGTATATGCAGCTGAAACAGGCAGCCAGTACATCCCAAAAAATTTCAACATCATCATTTTAATATAACATTATAGTCATTACGGCTTTTAGAAAAAAAATTATTTTGGGGGTGGGGGGTGAGGTAGTGCACTATATGCCCCTGTGGCACAGCCTAAGTTTTGGCTTTTGTTTACCTTACATTACTTTTACTTTTACACTTTAAGTAGTTTTGAAACCAGAACTTTTGTACTTTTACTTGAGTTAAAAGCTTAAGTTGATACTTCAACTTCTATAAAAGTCTTTTAAGGATGCTCAAATGTTGTTCTTTGTCTCAGGAGACATAACAAAGATTACCCAAAATTAACATAGTAGAAATAACATGAGAAACAAAACAAACATCTAATATGGCTCAGATCAGTATTATAAAAACTATTCACAGCATCTGAACTAAGAGCACTCTTAGACCTGGATGAGAATTGGCTGAGATCCTATTTGAGATCCAAATCTGAGCACAATGTAAGACTTTACTGAGATATCCATTAAAACTCAAGAAAAGATGTGAGAGGTTTTCTTCTCCTGAGCAAGATTTCTGTCTGATCTCATTGATATCTATGAGCAAGTATTGAGATATTTTTTTGAGACATCAGACTGATCTATTAAAAAAACCACGATCATTATTTTTAATTAAATAGGCTCTTTAATTCTACAAAAGCACTGATGTATTTGTTGGTAAATGTAAAAGTTATAGAATATAACTCATCTTCCTTCTTATTCAGAGTGGTACACAGGCCACTGGAAATAAAATCATTTTATTTTAGAGTGTTTCAGTATGGAAACTGTCTTCAGCCAATAGTGAACAGTATTATTCATAGCACTGTGATAGCAGAATAATATATGGATGTCAAAAATTGTTTTCACTTCCAAACAGAGACGAGAAGTGAAGTCACGATGACTAAGCGTTTGGTTTAACTTCTACAGCCACAAGCATGAAAGATCCAATGACAGCTGTAACCCCATTCACAGTCCCAGCAGACATTCATCATTCATGCTACGTTACATTATGCACATAATTAATTAGTGCAGACTTTATAAGATCTGGTTCATGAGACTGGCTTTGCCTGCATCCCAGTCTAGGTGTTCTAGTTTGTTGTTTCCAGCTGTGCACTTTCTATGACAAACAAACACAATAAAGTAGCTCAAACGCAACAAGGTGCTGTGTTGATGGGAATTAGTGTTGAGATGTAAGTATGGATTTCAATGAACAGGTCATGTTTTAAATACTTGGATTATTTAATTTCACACAAACTCTGCAGGCTAAGATGCCTTCATGTTTAATTGAAACATTAATAATATGTTATAGAAAGAGTTGACAGTCAACACATGTTGATTACAGAACTGATCACATATTAATGAACAGTGGCCCTTTTTCATCAAA
Source organism: Crenuchus spilurus (assembly GCA_036984385.1). Lineage (NCBI taxonomy): Eukaryota > Metazoa > Chordata > Actinopteri > Characiformes > Crenuchidae > Crenuchus > Crenuchus spilurus. Next base: position 5,451 of record BRDA01046074.1, read on the forward strand.
GTGTAAAAATAACTGCACATTTGTCCATTCTGATGGTGAATTAAGCTGAAATTTAAGCACAGTTGATTAATCAGTTTCAGTGCATGAATTTAAGCCAGTACCTCATTTACATGAAGTGTGCCCTATATCATGCAGATATTTGAGTAGTGAGCTGATAAAGTGACTTACGAGTGCACATCTTACTAACCAAATTTTGTAATTGTAAAATTACACTGAGTAGACAGAATAAAACAGGAATTAAACAATTCCAGGTTCACACTACACAACTTTTTGAGTTGTTGGTTGAGCTGTAATTGTTTCAGTTGTTGCGGCTTTCACACTACCTGACTGGTTGGTGACACGGGGTCATGAACTACATGACTTTTCATCTTGGGATGCTCTCCAAAAATACGTTTTGTCAAAACTAAACACATGCGAGAACTATCAATGCCATGCAGGAGATACGCTATTTTCCAAAATAGACATCAAGAAGCAAGCAATACAAGTCATTACTGCATTGATTAGCAGCGACAAAAGAAGGAATAAAAAGTAAAAATGCATGAGAAGATGGATGAAGGCACCCGGCCATCAGGGACTGTCTGTTCTGCAGAGAGAGAGTTGGAGGTAAATATTTAATAAATGAAAAAATAGTTGTTTGTTCAGTTCAATCACAGGATAGTCTCACCTATCGCCAGTGTTATATCATCTGTCCACTGCACTGATCACAGATATAATCAATCGCATTACTTCTCCAGTGCAGTCACAATAACAATAACAGAGAGATTGCATCAACGGCCACGTGGTTCTCATGTTATCCCATTGGTTGTAGGTAGTTAGCCTACTGCTCTTGACTCACATTCGCAGATTTAATCAGATATTCAGCATGCCAAATATTTGCCTAATGTCTGTGACTCTCGTCTTTCAGCAGTTCACACCACACAACCGAGCGAGCGCCGAGTAATCTCAGATTTGCCTCAGAGGCAGAGTAGAGGATTTTGTTGGCGATCCACAAAAAACTGTCAGCGACTGGAAAACTGTGCTAAAATTGTGTAGTTTAAACTAGGCTTTCATTTTGTTTAAAATGGTAAATTGATGTTTAAAAGGTCTTTAAGGTCTCTGCATTTTTTGTAGTTTATTAGATGACATTTTGTAATGACTTGACCCCCACAGCCTCAGGCTTGTGTCCATGTGTTCTTTGTTTACGCTCTCTCGTCTCCGCCCTCACCATGCTTTTGTCTCGCGTGATCCCCACAGCCCTGTTCCCCAATCCCTAGTCTAATTATGTTTGGTATATAGGTTCCCTCATGTCTCACAGACCTCAACCGTCATTGTTCTGTCACCATGCCTTTGTAATGTCAACCTTGTTCGTTATCACATTTTGTTCAGTCTTGAGTTTTTTAATAAAGTCTCATTTTGCTTATTTTATTTGAATTGTGTCATATGTATTGCACTAGCTCTGTGCTATATTTATTTATTTTTGGCCCATATCAGCAGTATAATTGTTAGTCATTTCACTGCCTCATTTCACTGCCTCTAAAAATACTGTGCAGATATTATATCACATTTTGAATTAATGCAAGGTATAATATTTGATGAAGAAACTTTGATGCGCTGTAATGTAACGCACTGGTTTACTAGGTTGAGCGAGCTGCGCATTGCCAAAATGTGATGCTACATCATAGCTAGTAGTCTTCCTGAGAGTGATCTTCAAAGTTTTGTTAACTTTGCCAATTTCTACAAAGTGTTGGGGAAAGGCACTCTATTAATTAAAATGTGGAAAAAAATACTGTTCAAGGGGATCAACACTGCATCTTTTGCGTCTTTTAATTTGTATTTTTTAATTATTATTTTACTGTAAATCATAATTAAAATAAAAGCTTCACTTACCAAATACAGGAAATTTGTCTTTGCCATAGAAGAATTACTTTTGGCACCCTGAAGCATCCTGATGTGCATTTTCACTGGCTAAGCTGCATTGGTATTATGAAAAAAAAACACCTAAATTAATAATATTTGAGGACCTACTTTAATGATCAGTGTAATATCAGCAGACTATGCTCTTTATAACAAAAATAAAATAAATATTAAACTCAATTTGTGTAAATCTCAAGGGAAGTAAATGACAGTTGTGAGGGAGGAATTCAGAAACACATCTGAGGGAAGCAGAGGGAATCATCTGCTCTGAATAAACTCTGATTAATGGAACTCTGTCTTTCTATTGCTTTAATTCAGTCCTGTAACCAGAGGGAAAAAATAGAGTTCTGCAGTGACAAAAATGCATTAGGACTGGAGAGATATGATGAATGGCATAAAAATAGTGCAGTCCCTGCTAGATTTGCACACGGCATCTTTACCTCTATGCATATTCTTTCAGAGGATAACCTGTAATCTTATAACAGAAATGTCATTCACATGCTTTTGGGTTGAAAATAGTCGCTAGAATATGATTATTAACTACATACACTGATCAGCCAAAAAACCAATTTGCTGTTATTAACATACGTACAATACTACCAGACCTCTGAAGGTGTCTGATGGTATCTGACACCAGGATGTTCAGAGCAGAACCTTTAAATTGTGAGGTAGAGCCATCATTAACCACATTTCTTGTTCCATCACATCCCACAGATGCTCACTCAGACTCTACTGTTAGTAAGTACTGACCACTGCTGACCAGGACACAAACCTTTGCTTTGGAGGATGAGATTAGGTGTATGAGATATCAAACTGATAACAAACTTTGCCAAAAAATACTTAACTTAGTGTCTCATGTTAAAGCAGTGATTTTTATTCTGTACAGGTGATGTGAAGGATTGCACTCGATCGTCCTCATATCTGATGACTGAAGCACGTCATCTCACAAGATAAATGCTACACAGCTTTTGTCTAAAATTGGATCACCAGCTGCCTAACCGTTTCTATTTTATATGAGCGTTTCCTTACTTTTGAGACACACTGTACATAACTCTTCAATACAACTGATTATCCATTACTAGTGTATTATGATAATATGATCTTACCGTCCATTCATGCATTATTATGTTATTATATGATTCATCTACTATTATTGATTACCGTTGAATGCAATTTGCTGATTTATCAGAGCCATTGGAGGGTAACTTACTCTGTTGCTTAGAACAGCACTAGAACAAACCCATCAATCTACAAGATCTATTTTTAGTAAGTCAGCACAAGGCAGCACAATAGGCTCATTATATGAGATCCTAATAAATCCCCATTTCATTAAAGCCGCATTTGTTCAATTAGCTCCTTGACCACCATCAAATTTTAATCTTCTACTAGTGAGCAGGGAACAAAAGCTCTGTCTGCTGAAGGAAACAAAGAGACTGAATGACGTCCAACACACACACACACACACACACACAAAAACGACCCAGAATTGATGATAAGGTTTTTCATTTTAAATCTTGCTGAGAGATCTTGTTCAAAACCCTTGTCATATTTCACAGCAAGAGTCAAAGGAGTACATACGATTAACAGATTAGTCCATCTCTAATGCTGGAGCTGTTAAACATTACAAGGTTTCTCTTCCACTCAGCCATGAAGTCAGATTCCAAGTTAAATATCCGGGGTTTGCTATAGAGCTTCACATACAATAGGGTCTAATCTCTATGGCATTTGAGCAAGTTTAATCATTTGAAGCAGATTGGAACAGAACACATGAATGTCATATGACAGAAAAGAAACATTTATATGAAAGTGTTATTCAAACTCGCTCCAGGAGCTGTCCTCCACCCAAATTACATCTGGTGTCAAGTGGTCCTACTGTGGTCCCTTTCCATAGATGAACGTAGTAGAAGGGGGTAGAGTTGTGTCCAGGGATGTAGAAAAAATATAATATTGAAACTGGTAAGTATTGTACTGACAATAACATACAAACAATGGATGCCATTTCTTTCATTTAATATGCGGGAAAACCCCGGGCTTATCTACAGGAAAATCTGGACAAAACTACAATAAAATACTAGGCTTAACTACAGATAAACCTGAACAAAACTACAATAAAAATCTAGGCTTAACTACAGAAATACCTGGACAAAACTACAATAAAATACTAGGCTTAACTACAGATAAACCTGAACAGAACTACAATAAAAATCCAGGCTTAACTACAGGAAAATCTGGACAAAACTACAATAAAAATCCAGACTTAACTACAGATAAACCTGAACAAAATTACAATAAAAATCCAGGCTTAACTACAGAAGTATCTGGACATAACTACAATAAAAATCCAGGCTTAACTACAGAAATATCTGGACAAAACTACAATAAAAATCCAGGCTTAACTACAGAAATATCTGGACATAACTACAATAAAAATCCAGCCTTAACTACAGAAATATCTGGACAAAACTACAATAAAAATCCAGGCTTAACTACAGGAATATCTGGACAAAACTACAATAAAAATCCAGGCTTAACTATAGGAATATCTGGACAAAACTACAATAAAAATCCAGGCTTAACTACAGAAAAACCTGAACAAAATTACAATAAAAATCCAGGCTTAACTACAGAAATATCTGGACAAAACTACAATAAAAATCCAGGCTTAACTACAGGAATATCTGGACAAAACTACAATAAAAATCCAGGCTTAACTATAGGAATATCTGGACAAAACTACAATAAAAATCCAGGCTAAGTAAGTATTGTACTGACAATAACATACAAACAGTGGATGCCATTTCTTCCATTTAATATGTGGGAAAACCCCGGGCTTAACTACAGAAAAAATTCAGGCTTAACTGCAGAAAAATCTGGACAAAACTACAATAAAAATCCAGACTTATCTACAGGAAAATCTGCACAAAACTACAATAAAATACTAGGCTTAACTACAGATAAACCTGAACAAAACTACAATAAAAATCCAGGCTTAACTACAGAAAAACCTGAACAAAATTACAAAAAAAATCCAGGCTTAACTACAGAAATATCTGGACAAAACTACAATAAAAATCCAGGCTTAACTACAGGAATATCTGGACAAAACTACAATAAAAATCCAGGCTTAACTATAGGAATATCTGGACAAAACTACAATAAAAATCCAGGCTAAGTAAGTATTGTACTGACAATAACATACAAACAGTGGATGCCATTTCTTCCATTTAATATGTGGGAAAACCCCGGGCTTAACTACAGAAAAAATTCAGGCTTAACTGCAGGAAAATCTGGACAAAACTACAATAAAATTCCAGGCTTAACTACAAGAAAATCAGGACAAAACTACAATAAAAATCCAGGCTTATCTACAGGAAAATCTGGACAAAACTACAATAATAATCCAGGCTTAACTACAAGAAAATCAGGACAAAACTACAATAAAAATCCAGGCTTAACTACAAGAAAATCAGGACAAAACTACAATAAAAATCCAGGCTTAACTACAAGAAAATCTGGACAAAACTACAATAAAAATTCTGACTAAGTAAGTATTGTACTGACAATAACATACAAACAGTGGATGCCATTTCTTCCATTTAATATGTGGGAAACCCCCGGGCTTAACTACAGAAAAAAACCCAGGCTTAACTGCAGAAAAATCTGGACAAAACTACAATAAAAATCCAGGCTTATCTACAGGAAAATCTGGACAAAACTACAATAAAAATCCAGGTTTAACTACAGAAAAATCTGGACAAAACTACAATAAAAATCCAGGCTTAACTATAGGAATATCTGGACAAAACTACAATAAAAATCCAAGCTTATCTACAGGAAAATTTGGAAAAAAATACAATAAAATTTCAGGCTTGACTACAGAAAAATCTGGACAAAACTACAATAAAAATCCAGGCTTAACTAAAAGCAAAATCCAGGCTGACGTGCAGGAAAAAAACATAACTACATTAAAATCACAGGCTTAACTACATGAATATAAAAGCTTAACTAAAGGAGAAACCCAGGCCTAACTACAGGTAAAATTGTGGGCATAATGAAAACTTCCTGAGGTGGCAAAGAAATCAGTCACCAAATGACAATCCACAGGCAGACCACACACGTAACAACAAGCACAGTAACAACAGTTTCCATTTTCACCCAGTGAGACAGGAAAGAAATTAGACTGTCAGCATCACTTTGGAGTGAACATGGAGCAAAGGGCGCCTTGTTGACGCTAAATGGAAACTTTGACAGGTGGAGAGATGGCCTTCTGTCAAACCCTGTCACTATCTATTGCTGGAACAATCAGATCATGAACCAAATCCTCAGCTTCTCAGTGCTGAAAAAAACATGTAACTGTTCTTGGGCTTTATTGAGCATTTCTAAAAGGGACTTCAGAATTTTATGACGATAGAATCAATGCCATAGAAGAATTACCTTTGGCACCATGAAGAATGTTTAAATGTGCAGTTCTACTTAGAAACCGATCAATTGAAAGGTTCTTTATTGAGCCAAAAGTGGTTCTTCTATGGCTTCTCTATTCATCTTTAAGTGTGAACATTATTCTAAATATAAAAGTATGTTGAAACATTTACAAGCACTTTTAGATAAAGTGTCATTATGTACTGTATAGGTGTCTGACGGAAGACTATAGCTCCACTGTTAGCGAATGCACTTAAATTTTAATGTTAATTTCCTGATCTACATGGAGAAAAAAAGATGTATACTGTAAACAAATGAAAGGCAAAGAGACACTCAGAATGTGAACAGATTATTTTCTGCTATCTTGGATTCTCTCTTGTGACTTTTTGTTGACTTTGAGGAATCAAAAGCCTCATAGCTTATGCAAATGCTGTGATGCATTTCATTGACAGAAAATGACAAACACACACAAACACACACACACACACACATTTATACAAAGTTGTGCACTCATGGTTAAACTACATGTTTTATTAATTTTCTAAGTAAATAGAAGTTAACCCCATTTTCTACTTCATTAACTGAATGTTAACACCACTAACCCTACATTGAATATTCATGAGATGAAGACTCAGGTGAGAGGTCTTTGCTCAGGTGCAGACTATTTGTTAATAAAGATGAAATTTGGCATTTTCACACACCTAAAAAATAAATTTTTGCTCTTTCACTTACAAAAAAGATGCAGCAAGCTTTTGTAAAAAGCACTTTGTCGTGTTTTGGGCCCTTAAATATTATGTTATCCTCGTTTTCTTTAGATTTTCCTATAAAGTCAAGACGATTTTGTACGAAATCAAAGTCAAGCACAAACACACACATATAGATTAATGAAGTCTGAGGCTAGCAGTGCAACAGATAAACAGAGAAGTAATGTTACATTGTGTGTCTGAACTGTGAGAGACAATTTTAAACTCAATTCACTTCTCATCTCACCTCAATCCAGTCCATCAGATTGTAAATGTACAGCCGCTTCCAGAAAGCTTGTCTTGCTGTTTGTGATGTGGAATGCAATAAAAACAAAATTGTTTGACCCCCGTTCCCTCAAGATTGCTTTGTCCTCTGGTTTTTACAGCTGTTATACCTGAATTGACCTATCTAGGCTCCACCTACAAATGAGTGTCTTTGTTACAAGGTGGACCAGAACATTGGCAACCATCCTATTAAACCTAACGTGTCATCCTATTAAGCCTAAAACAATTGTTGTGTTTGTTATGAATGTCAAATATTATTAAAATACCTTTAATTAGGTTATACTGTGAGGATTAATGTTTTTGGGACATTTAATGATGATAATATTAGAAAAGTGGCAAATATTTTGTTGCAAATTTCCATTAACAACAATGTAGATAGTGTAACTTTTTTTATTTTTTATATAATTTATTTCTAGGTTTTTTTGGCCATCTTTATCCCCTTCCCAATGTAGTGGTAGCCAATTAGCCCATCCCCTCCGTTAGGCCTCTCCCCATCACTTTGCACTGTCCCTGACTCTAGGACGGTGCAGGCAAGCACAAACCTCCTCCGTTGCGTGTGATGCAGCCACCGCTTCTTTTTGAACCACCACTGATACACCGTCACAGGAGAGCCTAACACACTCAGAGGAAGGCACACAGGGTCCCCAGCTCCGATTGGACCAATCAATAGACGCCTGAGCCAGCGGACATTGCAATGTGAGAGTGACAGAGAGAGTGAGAGCGCCGTCTACCCGCCCAGAGAGAGCACTGCCCATTTTGCTCTCTTGGGCCCCGACTGTTGATGGCAAACAGAATGACCGGGATTCAAACTCGCGATCCTCTGGTCATAGTGGTAGCGTCTTTGCCCGCTGAGAACATTTTGTGAAACCAGCTAGCATGATGATAAAGCCCAAACCTGGACCACATCCATTACACAAATCTGACCTAAACACCACAACGAATGATGGCACCGACATGAGTAAGATGTGACTGTCTGAAGTTGTTATTTGAGCACTTGTGATAAACAAAACAAAATATCATCAAACATAACAAATTAGCAATGACACGAGTGTTTCAATCCATAAAGTAGCCTCAGTTGATCATATATTCTTTAATTAAATAACCAATTAAGCATTGTGTTTATTCTGTGGACCCCAGAGTTAGCTTTTTGCTGTGTCATGGTAGACGTGGGTTTGTGCTGTGAGAGGTTGTCACATTATTATTTGTAGGTTCTGTCCCTGGAGTTCAGAAGAACAGATAACATGCTGCTGGGTGATGTGCTAAAACCTTTCCATACAGCCTTTGCATGCTCACTTTACGTGGCCTAAAACCACATGTGTACCAGAGGAATAGAAGCTATTTGCACAGACTTTCATGTGCTGATGTCTTTGATGCACAATGTCCAGCTGTTGTGGCTAAATGACGGGCATAAGGATCATTGGGATGAACAGAATGGAGTCTATAAAGGGCCGCTGGACAATAAGATCCAACCATCCATCCATGACCTTAATCGTTTAATCCAGTTCAGGGCCACAGTGAGTCCCCATCTCCCACATTGAAGTTCATGTGGACTCTAATTGCTGCTTACATTATTATTAGTGTTATTACTATTTTTACTACAATGCTTATGTTCTTGTTTCACTACTCTCACCATGTCAGAGCACTATAAGTACCCTTATAGGATGGTACAATGACTGTCTATCAATAACTTACTGTCATTGGCCAGGATGGGCTTCTCCTCCCAAGGTTTCTTTAAACAATAAATATTTATTTATATTTGAGTATTTTCTGACTGCGCAGTCTGATGAAGCCAAAAAACAAACAGATGGACAATAATATCAAATCAAAACAAATCAATATTTTTAATAAAATGGTAATAATTATATTTTATATTTAATAATTCATATTCTGTTATAGGTGTAAACAAAGACAAATTTTAAACCTCCAGAACTGACCCAATTTTTATAGACCAGATGATTGTGGCCCAAATATGACCCAGTTAAGGCACGTATGTGGACTAATGGACCCGAATTGGGCCACACTCACTATCAAGGTAGTTTTGACCACTAGATCTAGTTCAAATTTCCCTCAACCATATTTGGCCCACTTCTGGGATGTCATTCTTCATGGTATGTGGGCCAGATTGGTATGCAGGGTATGGCCTTGTTTTGGGCCATATCAGTGGTGTTAGTTGGAAAGTTTGTCCAACTTGGCAGCATTGCTATTTGTGGGCAGAACATGGACGGATCAAGTGGAGAAGTGCTCATGCTGGATCTTCACAATAAGAGCTCATCTTTTGATTATTTCCACTTTCTCTCGCGGATGACAACGAGCTGATGGGTTGTATGCAAATCTACCCGCCTGCACATTGTTATTCCTGTTAGGAGAGCTCTAAGGCTTGCTGTACATGCTGTACAAGCTGAAATGCAGCCAGCTCTGATGTAGAAACAAACTAAAGCAACAATCCCCTCTGAGCACTCTCGCTGTGCCAAACAAAGCACATATATACCTCTGTACCTGCTTTATATTTGCTCTTTTCTTTCACCTCTCCTCCTGTGAGCAAACAAAACCCACTAGGTAGCGACAAGCTTGACTGAAGAAGCCAAACTAGCACTGGCATGGGAGATGGGATGAAGTTTCTGCATCTCCGATTCAGAAATGTTGGCCTATATTTACCAAACATCTTAGCAATGAGATAGAGTAGAGCTTATGGTCTCCAGAGACATGGACCGTTACCGTTTTAGAAAGGGCAATTAATCAAGAACACTCAGTGTAGAAGGCAGGAGAGCAGAGGAAAGAACACATACTGAAATATTAATCATCTCAGGCCTCTTTTCCAGGACTTTGGAAACATCATGCATTCAGCTTCTGTGTTGTATACAGGAGTGGACTACACTATAAGCAGACCTCTAAAAATATTAGAGTGCAGGTGTATTTGAGGTTCATTCTGAGAACATGCTACTAAATCATTTCAGAACCGGAAATGTAGTGGACTGTTTGGAGTGTGGTGCATGGCGCAGGGTCACGGGGTCATCTTCATGAATGAATTTCTTCCGATTGTATCTTATTATGTGGACTGTAACTCATTCTGCAGTGAACATACTTTGGCTGACCTTTTGCACTTTATTCTCACGGCCACCATTTCATAGCTTATCTGATGTGCTAGAGGACAGAACCAAAACAACACAAACAAATCAGACTCTGCTGCACACAGACTCTACCAGTGTTGTAATACAATCTTTAAAATGGTTAAAATAATAAGTATATTATTGTATTTAGATTATAAAATGTGTTGGGACCCAGTGGCATCTCTAGAATAGAAAGCCAGGTGGGGCACAATAAATTCTGTGGGCAGCATCCCACTCGTCAGTGAAAATACACACAAACCTACTCGCTCAATTAAATCAAAAACAAATGCACCTCATCAATGAAATTCCAAATAGCATAATCTGGTGTTGTGCTGGCTTAGTGGTTAGCACGTTCGCCTCTCAGCGCTGAGGTCCTGGGTTTGAGTCCACATCTGAGCGGAGTTTCCATGTTCTCCCCGTGTCTGCGTGGGTTTCCTCCGGGGATTCCGGTTTCCTCCCACAGTCCAAAAACATGGAGATCAGGTGGATTGGGTACTCTAAATTGTCCGTAAGTGTGTGTGTGTGTGCGTGCATGTGTGTACACCCAGTGATGGATTGGCGCCCTGTCCTGGGCTTAGTTGAATAGTGTAATGGCCTGCCCTGTGCCCAGTGAGGGGGTAGGGGACTAACCGCGACCCTGATAAGGATTAAGCGGGTGGGATAATGGATGGATGGATGGTGTTGTGCCGAATTTGGCACCTCTGTTGTGAGATGCATCCCCTGTCGAGAGACTTACTTAGTGGAATTTCATTGCCTTTACTTTGGTGAGCAAAGGAGCTTAAATACAATCCATTCCAGTCATTAATAAATGAAATAAAGCTTTTACTGAAGTAAGATGTCTGTTATCTGTTAACTTTGATTCCATTGTTTACGTGATTCATTACATGACCTCACTAGCAGCGGCTAACAGTTACTGTGATGTTTTTGAGTGGCAAGCTCAAATGGTATCAATTCTTTTTTTTTTTTTTTTTTTTTTATCCCCTTCCCAATGTAGTGGTACCCAATTAGCCCATCCCCTCTGTTAGGACTCTCCCCATCACTTTGCAATGTCCCTGACTCTAGGAGGGTGCAGGCAAGCACAAGCCTCCTCCGTTGCGTGTGATGCAGCCACCACCTCTTTTCTAACCACCGCTGATACACCGTCACTGGAGAGCCTAACGCGCTCGGAGGAAGGCACACAGGGTCCCCAGCTCTGATTGGACTAATCAGTAGACGCCTGAGCCAGCGGACATTGCAATGTGAGAGTGATAGAGAGAGAGCGCCATCTACCTGCCCAGAGAGAGCACTGCCAATTTTTGCTCTCTTGGGCCCCGGCTGTTGATGGCAAACAGCATGACCGGGATTCAAACTCGTGATCCTCGGGTCATAGTGGTAGCGTCTTTGCCCGCTGAGCCACTCAGGGCCACTCAAATAGTATCAGTCCTGATACCGTAAACAATATTGACATAAGCTGATGTATGCAAATCTTTCATCTTTTATTTGCTGCTCTCTGCATGGGGCCAGCATAAGCATACCTCACAATTCACTTTTGAAAGCGTGTTGCACATGTACACAGTGTTTTCTACTGCTCACTTGCTTAAATGGTCACTGATGGGCCAGCCCCAGACTCACTAACTAAATGAAGACTGCTGAAAGTACTGACCTTACACAACACGTACAGGAATATTTTTAATGTATTGGAAACTACCGCCATTTTCATAAGTCAAATACACAACAATGCTAGAAAATAATTTTTAAATAAAATAAATGTAAACTAAATTATTGATTGTCACACACTGCTCTACAGCGACATCTGGTGGGGCCAGGCTCCACCTGCCCCTAAAGTAGAGATGCCCCTGGTTGGGACATTATGGAAAAAATGCACTGTTCCTTACATTTACAGTACTTTGACCTTCACTGATTGTATCATTTTTAATGTTTTTTATGTTTTGTCTGGTCAATTTAATTTCATTTGTTAATATACATTCATTCCCACATTTCAGGCCTGCAACACATTCCAAAAAAAAAAAAAAATCTTATCCAGAACAACGTACAATGCTTTGTTGTGCAACAGTTGTCATTGCAACATTTTTGTTTCAGACATACCAGTCCAGTACACATACTCTCTTCTTCCACAGCTGTGCATTTCTAATATGTGCAGCATGTGGTTTTGCATTATCTTGTTGAAAAATACACTGCCAAAATGTTTAGAACCTTTAGAAGAACTTTTTAAGTCTGGAGACTGTGCTGCCACTCCATGTTTTCAAGCTGACCATCTTGTTCTTTTTTCCTGAGGTAGTTCTGGCAGAGCTTGGACTGGTTTTAGGTCATTATCCTGCTGTAGGATGAACTCCTCACACATACCAGAAACATTCTCAAACTTTCTAAAATGGTTCTAAAAGTAGCGTACATATGGTTTACTGATTTGTGTGACCACAGTACATGTTTCCACTGTGTGATATCCATATCACATGCCTCCAACTCTGTGTCTAGACATGTTTAATGTAAGGCTTTTTTTTTGCCCAGTAGAAGGATTAACAGATAGATGAAACTAACTCAGCAGGCACAATGACATTGTGACAATGTTCTGCCAATGTTGTCTATGTTCTTGAAGTGTTGATACAATGTTATGATAAGGTTCTGTGCCTGCTGGGTTCCATCAGAAAATCTTTTGGTTACTAAACAAAATTTCCACTCAGGGCATGTTCCTTCTAATCGCACTAATGAAACCACAGCTTGAACATTGCTGCTTTTGAGGCAGCTGCAGATTTGGCTTATCAGAAAGCATCGCATTAGCAGCAGCAGCAGGAGGCAGTGGCTGAGAAATGGATGAAGTCTGTCCTTCTCAACTTTACTTTTAGATAAGTCCATCTGTTGAAATCCAACTCTTTCAACAGGAAACTATCATAAACAGAGTGTAATAAGAACAAAAAAGTCATCTGAACATTTAATTTATTTAATTTAATCTGACTGCAGGGATTTAAGCTTTCACATATCAAACTGATTTATCTCAGATGCTTCTTACTTTTTACTCTGTTTTTATAGAAATTAATAACAATGTCTTTAGGTACAAAATAAAATGTCTGTCTGTTTTTATTTGTAATTTTATTTAACCTTCTGGAGTCTGAGGGTATTTTAGACACTCTGATGTAGTCTGACATGGCTTGACTTTTTATTTTATTTTAATTTTTTACAAATTACACCCATCTAAAATATTTTTTTTCCCAAAGTGTTACACAGGCTTTTTTCAGCACAAACTCAGCAACAACAGTGTCAAAACAGTAAGTAATAAATCTATATTCTGATTAAATCTGCTCTAAACTTAGACTTAAACTAACTAACTTAAACCTATTTTCAGATGTGCTGATATATTGTGAAAAAACACTCTAAACATTTTTTGCCAAGACTTTTGAGCTCAGAACTGAATAAACAGAGGTACTGGCTACACACTGGTTTAGACATTGTATGTGGTTTTATTTCTAAAGCTTAACTAATGTGAGGTGACACTCTGTTTGCCTCAGCCACAAACGCTACATGGAATATTTATGAGATGAATGTGAGGTGAGAGGTAAGAGGTCTTTTTTGTTCAGTCTTTAGTTGAATCCATATTCCAAAGATTCCATGGCTGCTGGAACCCACCAATGGAATGTCCGGAATGACGTTGTCATTATCATATGAATGACAGAGCACATCTTTTGGTGGGAAAATATATGCAGCTGTATGAGTCTCTCTCACACACGTGTCTCTGCTTATTTAAGCTCCTCTCACAGGAATATAAAAATAAATTTAGACTCAATATATATATATATATATCTTGAGTCTATATATATTTCGGAGAGCTGACCTCAGAGGGACAAATAGGAAAGCTAAAATTTTCCATTTGTTGAAGATAATGTTGCTCCACAATCACTTTTAGTTCAGTTGTTATGTGCAGGTTGAGTTTAGGACTTCAAACATGTCTTATGTCATGCTTCAAGTCCTGTTTCCAAATCCTAGTATTTGGTTGTTTGTCTATTCTCTGCTCCTACCCTGCCCTCGACACTCCCTGCTCATTTGTTTGCACCTGTCTCCAGCTCTTGTGTGTCATTATCTGTTCAATCAACGTCCATACACTGTATATATACACCCTCCTGTCTGTCAGCATGTCACGAGTCATTAGTCATTGTTCATTGTAGTCATCATCTGCTTTATTATCTTCTGTATTTCTGTTTAGTTCTATTTTTCATGTTATTAAATATTATCTCCTGCACTGCAAGTGGGTCTGCCTTTCTGCCTCTGCTCCCGACATCTTGACTGGTCCACTGCATCTGGAATTAATGGAAAATGTGTCAGTATAATGTCTGTAAATATAGTCTCTGTAATTAAAATGAAACTAACTATAGAAATGTTTACAATGTTTAACTCTGTTTAGATCATTTTAAAAAACATTGTAAGGCATTTCCATTGTTTGGATTGTGCACTGTGAGCTTGTTTAGAGCTCATTTTACAACAGTAAGAGTGTTTTACTCTTCTCTTTAAACAGAGGAACAATTAGACACCAGTGATGTGGGACTTTCATTTATATTCATGTGGTTTCTTGTTCAACATTAAAGTTTCAGACTCTAGTCCAGTAAAATTCTCTGAATGTTCAGCTCTGTGAGATCAAATTGCCTCAGCATAATTTTCTTAAAGGAGCAGTGCAGATTAAATTGCAGAAATGGCATTCGCCCCATGGATGCTGCAGCTGCATCACATTCTAAAGCTAATCTAAACACCTGCTGGCATCTAGAACCTCCCAAAATAAACATCTCCTGTGATTACTGAGGTAAAATAGATTTCTTAAAATGCATGTTATTGTAACTACAAAACTTGCCCGCTTGATGTTTTGATAGTTGATGAAAATATTGTTATTGTTTTATTGAATATTCAGAAATACATTTAAATGAAGTGTTTTGGTTTTACTTGTGAGACTATGTCCTGCTTTTAAGTGCAGAGAGTCTTTATTTAGTGTCAAAATGGAAAATATTTGATAAAAATTTAAAATATTTCATGATTAACTTCACAAATATTGGCTCAGCTTGACCCACCATCCTTCCAGGCACGTGGAAGGCTGGCATCAAGACTCTTCTCTGAACTGAACTAACCTGTCTGTACTAGCTGAGATAATTCTCTTAAAGGTACAGTATGTAATATTTCAGGTTATCTTTTAGCAGAATTTAAGATAATCACTAATAAAAATGATTACAAACACATCTAATCATTATAAACTAAGAAGTCGTTTGATTATTTTACCTTAGAATAAGCTGTTTATATCTACATTGGTCTGAACACCGACTGAGGCCGCCATGTTGCATCGCCATGTTTCTACAGTAGTTCGAAAAGGACAAACGAGGCAAAAACCGTTTGTGTTGTAATGACGAATTGGCCACTCAAATTCGATGGCGCTGTAGCTTTGTTTTACCATTGGCTGACAAAACAGGAGAAGAAGAAATACACATATACCTCAATAAGAAGAAATACACGGAGGAGAAGCAAGAATAAAGGTTTTTTGGTTAATTTGTTAAGATGGCGGAACATTCTTATGCTCGTCAAGAAGAGAAAACACAACTTCAATCATCAAAGAAAAGAAAACATGATGAAACTTAGCTTCACATTCGTGTGCGCAGTGTTTTTCCCCCATTCCACCTTAAATGTGCTGCAGGACATTGTAGCGCATCGGAGCTGAAAACTACTGCAGCATTTAAGGTGGAACGGGAGATTCGTAGCTGCGCGCTAGTTCGCGAGCTTAGCTAATATGAGCTCGTGTGAACTCTTATCGGCTGAAGTGCTTCTTCAGAGCATGGCAAGCTTACCTTGACTAGAGAAAAATCTGTATCCTGCCTGCATTATCTGTCTACAGTGAAGCAGTTTGATGTGTTTACTTTACTTTACAGAAAACAGCTAACGTTTACAATAGCACTACTGAAGTGCAGAAAATATGTTTCGTCTGCATTGTAGCTATGATAACTTTACATATTACATTTACTAAATTTATCATTAAAATTAATCTTACCACTTGACATATCACTAGCTCTAAAGCTGCTATTAGACATCGCGTTCAGGAGTATCAAAGATATATGTCCTCTTATGGCCACCGTAGAGACTCCTTTGTGTTTGGAAGGGAGGGGCTGTGGAAAGAGTCTTCAGTTGGTTGCAATATGGAAACTAAACCACTAGATGTCACTGGAAACTACATACTGTGCCTTTAATGTAAACAGAACACTGTTGTACATCACTCTGGATAAGAGCGTCTGCCAAATGTCGTAAACGTAAATATTGAATATTTCAATCGTTTGACAGAACTAATAATAACTGATTGAAAGTTCTGTAAATATTATTTTTCAGCTGAAGAAGCTGGTGTGTATAGACATCTAAATGCTTGGGCTGAATGCTGGAGGGGACAGAGCATAAAAGCCTCGGCTGATTTTCTAAGACACTTTATTGTGATTAATCATTTATGACATGCTCAATCCAAGCTTGCTTACAAGAGAATATATAATATTTTACAGTAATCCGGGTAGACGTGAGAAAAAATAGCAACTTTCTGAGGCATGCCCTGTAAGCATGTGCTCATCTTTAATATAGTAAATGAGCTTTGCTTTGAGAACATCTCAGAAAAAGAAAATTTTAAGAACATGTGGCAGCTTTTGATGAAAAAGCATACTGTCAGAATATTCATCCTTGAGATGACTTTATTAATTTGTCTTTATTGACGGAACCCTTCAATCCTTTAAAACCATTATTGCAATCTCTGGAGGTAAACACTACATACCATCTTATACAAAATAAATAAAAGCTTCTTTGAGCCTTTGAGGCAACTGAATTGCATTCAAGTACAAATATTTGTATAGAATAATGTTGATGTGAAAAACAAAATGCCTTTAAAAATCACTTAACTGTGCCTTTAGGAGCTCAGAGATGTCACACTAGTGAACAAATAAACAAAATGAAATGCGGTTAATTGCCTTTCTTTGAAAAGGTCATTAAAGTGATGACTAAAATGTCATAGATCGTAGTAAATAAATGTTGTGTGCATTGAGCTCAGTGGGGAGGGGTAGTCTTTGGAAAACATGAAGGCAATAAATGGCTCCTGTGCAGCAGCATTATTAAACTAGCTGCCTAGTTTTAAAAGTTTATTTCACAGTATGTGGTCACAGTCATTACAGTACTGCTGCTGCAAACACTATAAATGCAGTTCCCCAAGTTTTCACACTTTTTCAACACAAATGGTAAATATGAAATAGTAGTGATTACATGAGAGCCTTCAGATGATGACGGCTATGGTAATGCAGAAGAGATTAATAAGCAAAATATTGTTTAATTATCATATCTGAAAAATAATATAATATGTATGTATGGCCTACCAGTCAATAGTTTGCACACTCACTGAAGATTATCTAGATTTTCATGTTTTTCAAAATTTTACAATAATCGAATAGGAAGCAAAGCTGTGAAATTAAACATATGGAATTATTATCTACAAATATGACATCATACTACTCTTTATATTTTATTTTCATTTTTAAAAAAGTTTATTAATTAAATATTAATTATTGTGTATTGTGTGTGTTAGTTGTTTTATTTATTTATTTTTTTCACATATTTTTATTTATTTATTTCACATTTATTTACATATTTAATGGTCCCTCCCTTGTTTCTTCAGACTGCTGAATATGGGGCTTTCCCCTCTCTCATGATAAGAAAATATGAATACACATGCTCAGGCTGTTGGAATACTAGTGCATCTCCAAAAACTAGAATATGGGGAAAAAAGTAAATTTTATTCAAAAACGTAAACTGTCATATACTTCACATTCATTACACATAAAGTCACATATTTCAGGCTTTTTTATGTTGGTAGTGTTTGAACAGTAACATACTTAATCTTAAAATGAAATATTTGAATAATATGAGATTATAGACTTCTGGTTTTCATAAATTGTCAGATATACTAGTAAAACTAAACAACAAAAGACTTGAAATATCAATTAATTAATTCAATGATGAACACAAATGAACTTTTTCAATAATTTTTTTATGCGATTATATTTGTTGATATATCACTGTATTAAATTTTAGATTACAGGACAAATTGGGAAGAAAGCTGCCTCACTGATTGGCTCTTTGTTTGTTATTATTTTACATGTATATATTTACAATTATTTAAGAACTGACAGTTTTCTGGCACTTAAAACCTGTTAACTTGAGAAAAATGAACAACGTGAATTTTTCACTCAAGTGCGTTTTAAAACTTTTAACTTGGAGGAGAAATAGAAATGAAAATAATAATAATAATAAAATAAATAATATTTTATAATAATATTAAATAAAACAATAAAATAAAAAAGCACAGTTGAGCCCACCAGACATAAAAAAATATCAAACTGCTGTTAAAATTGGCCAGCAGTTTCCAATAAAAGTGGCTAACAGCTATCTAACTATCTAGCTAACACAGTTTAGGTAAACCCTCAACTTTGGTGAGCTACAATGTTTTATCAGCCTCTTTTTACCAAAGATAAATGGACAACACAGGAGAAGTACAGGTCATGGCCATAAAAAGAAAATGAGAAAATAAAAAGGTGAGTCTTTCTCAGCTTTTGTGGTTACTGTTGATGTGGTGCTTAATTAGGAAATGTGATCAGTTTAATAAAGCCTGAACTGAATAAACCCCTCTAGCCTGTTGAACTACTGCATGTCAAGGTAAATCCCAGTGTTAACTCAAAACAGTGAGTCACTACTCTGTAACAGTACTTTCCTGACTATTATTAAAACACTGTATAGTTTACATGTTCCAGTGTAAAGAAAGCAGCTTCTAAACTAATTTTAAGAAACTAAGAGTAAATTATTTAACCACCTGATGTTGTTTATGTGCTTCTGTTAGTTTGTCAAAGCAAACCAATTTAGCTGTACAGTGGAACCTTGGGTTTTGTTTGCCCTGGTTATAATATTTGGTCCCAGTTATCGGACATCCACTTTTTGTCAGTTAATTTTGGGAAAACAAAGCATCCACCCGTTTTTTTTTTTTTTTTTTTTTTTTAAAGAAATTTATAATGAAATATTGCAGAAGTGGTTACTTCATGGCATCCCTCAAAGGTACCATCCATTGTATCCATCCTCTTTAAAGAGAAGTTCCCTTGTTTTTTGTGTGATATATTCCCAATAAATGCCATTAATATTATGGACTTCTCAAAGCGTCCTCACAACTGGAAGCCTCAGCTTCTTTGATTCTAGGTTAGTTAGGTTGGTATGTGAACTGTTTCCAGCGGCCTCATGTAGAAAAAGCAGCCACCTCAATACGGAGAGCAAGGCTTTAAAAGCTGAATATTCCCTTTGGGAGCCATTAGTTGTCAATCCATACAAGGTAGCAATGGTACACTATGCAGTCTTATAGTGCAAACATATAGTGGACTGTTATGATGTTGTAATGTTTCTCCTTGACGTGTTGAGATGTCACAGCATGCTGTGATGGAAGGCTGTGTTGTGCTAGATATGTAAGTTGCACTGTGGAAGTGCTACTTTTTAAATGAATGACTGCACTGACTGTAGGTGGTGGAAAATGATGGATTATTTCTGCTGTGGTTACTGTGCTTGAGTAGATTTGCTTGTTTTCTCCCCAGAACTGAGTGGTTTATGAATTTGTCTGATTCCGGTTCTGAAGCATAGAGGTGTCTAAAAGGGTTCTTTTAAGCATTGCCATAAGAGAACCACTTTTTGCTCCTTAAAGAGCCATCCAATGGATGGTTCTCCAAAGAAATAGGATGTCAAAGTGTAAAAAACCACCTTCTCCAACCATTATCTTAAATTTGACTAGTATATCCTTATAGGAAAGAAAAATAAGGATATCTTCATTTCTCATTAGTTTCTCCTAAACATTAGTCTAAAATTAGTCTAAAAGTGCCACAGTAGCTTCTAAACCCCTACATTTTAGTGGCTAACTCAACATGATGCTCAGGTATGTTCAGATCAGTTTGATTTCAATCATTTCTTATCTAAGACTAGATAAACTCTCAGTTTTGATTCTGTGATTGACTGCTATATTTATTTGGACCACAAATATCTCATCTCTACTTTTTGTCTCATGCTGTTTCTCCAAGAGTAATATTTTCTTCTAGGTCCAAGCAAACACTCTTTTAGTTTTAAGACTAGTATTTTAAAAGTTAGTAGGTATACATATGATTTTATTTACAGCTCTTACAGACTAAAAAAGTCGAGTCTGCATTTTGCCCATCTATAATCACAGATCCAGAACTGTTTTTGCAGTACACTTTCCTAATGGTGAGCTAAATAATGCAATAATAAATGCAGCTCATCTCTGATCAGTTCACTAAGCAGTTATCTGAGCAGTGAGTGGAACTGAACATCAGTAATTGAACATGCTCAGTATATTATACTGTGTGCTTCCCCTAGACATAGCAAAGTGAAATTTAAATTTTGTGAATCTAATGTTGAATTGAAGGAACAGGCAGCGAGTAGACTAGCCTGCCGACCCTGAAGCCAGCTCTGGGACACTAATTGCATGTTTAGTTCCCCTACATTTCCTTTTCTCTGAGGTAGAATTAAATAATTCACTAACTCAGCATGAGGCTGCATAATATTGACAACACTCCATTGCTGATACATATTGTGTATGGCTCTTTCCAACACATGCACAGTAGGAAGGGTCCAAATGTATGCAGTAAATCACACTCTTTTTGGATAATTGGGCCTCCAGAGGCCTCTAGCTCCAGTCAAAGTCATATATTTTGGAAACCCCACTGATAATCCTGCCAGTGTCAACCTTTTAAGTTGTTGAGGAATGCTCTCTGATCTGATTTTTTTTTTTTTTTGCTTGAACTATACTAATTAAAAACATTGCATTTGTCACCAACATGTACATATGATGCACTAATGCTGCTGTGTAGTGCTTACCAGAACTGTGTGAATGCCTGAAAGTGATAGGGGGTAGATGATGGTAGAGACTGATACTGATTCTTCAATAATGGAGTAAGGTACATCAGTTCTACTTTCAGCACAAATACAAATTTGTATGGTTTATGCTTTGGGGTTTTGTTTTGCATTTAAACTTTTAATCTTATGAAATAATTGACCAATCCATGATCCACCCAAAAATTAATTATTTTGCAACACGTGTTGCTAGGTTAAATTTGACAATAAGTTCAAAAAGGTACAGTACAGTACATATCGAAACGACATTCCTCCAGGACCAGGTGCAACACAGAACACAAGTGCAATCAAAAACAAACAATAAACATACAATAACTACAAGCCCTAATAAATACAAAAAATACAAACCACTGAATGTCTAACTAGACTAAGACACATTACAGGACGAAGGACTAATGTGAAGTTGGTCAGTACGTGGTCCCGAGTAAGCAACAGAATTTCATCGTTTGTAGCAGCAGTTTTATTTTACAATGTGCACACGTGCAAATATTGCAATGATTATGTAGGTAAACAGTGATGTGTAAATGTGCAGTGATATTTAGTCCCTGAGAGACAGACTGTGTGGGTTAAGGAGTCTGACAGCCTGAGGGATGAAACTGTTGGACAGACTAGCAGTGAGCGTTGCAATTCCCAAACCAGACAGTAATGCAGGTGCTCAGGCTGGACTCTATGGTTCCTCTGGGGAAGTTGAAGATGGGAGGTGGAAAGTGAGCTTTCCTTAGTCTTCTCAGAAAGTAGATGCTGTTGGACTTTCTTACTAAAGTTAAATTTCGGTTAAGTTAGACAGTCTTTATAAAAATTCTAGACTTAAAAACCTATATTTACAACCTCAGAACTAGGAATGCATGAAATGAACATAAAGTGTGGTTTGATAATGCTGATGGATAAAACAATTAGGATGTTAGGGTATCAGATGAAGTCCTGTTGTTGGGTAACAAAACGTTAGCATGGTGGTAAATTTGTTGCTCTTTTACCTGCTTAGTTTTGATTAGCAACAGCACGTTAGTCGACATTTTAAAAATTGCCAAATTGTAGCAATGCTAAATGAACTGGGCTAATTTCTTACAGCGATGAAGATTTTTTTTTAAATTATTTTTTATTTATTTATTTATTTTACCAAATGGAACCTCACTACACACATTACACAGCAATGGATTTTTGGGTGGAGCCAAATTTAGGTGAAGAATGTTGCCCCTTTAAAAATGTTTTCAGACAAATTACTTGTGTTTTTTTTTAGAGATTGCAGAGATATCATTTTCAGCAAAACCTCTACAGATCTTTATGTTTACTCTTTGGGTGCAATATATATGCTGTTATATGTGTTTGGGCTTACATGGGATATGTGCAGTGGCTGAGAATGCAGCCAGTGCCTTTGGACCAAAATCCTTCCATGTCATTTCATTTGATCCCAGGATGCATCATGGCATCTCTGAAATCGACCTTGTGAATCTCCGTTCTGCTTCAGGAATTCATTTAAGCTCCTGATTTCCACATTTGGTACCGACACAGAATAAATGTGGTCCAGCGAGACTTTGCCTGCAGGCATGGCAGCAGCAATGAAATCTAATAGCCATCTACACATGATTACACACACACACTTTCTTTCGCTCTCACACGCACAGAGTTAGTTGTCATTAAGGTTTTACGTGGTGAGTCAGTCACATCTAAAGGGAATGTGGAGGACTCAAGGTCAGGCTATGAAAGTCAATGTGCTGTTTGCTGTTTATTTACTGGCTGATGCTCTGAGCTGCAGTGATGCAGTAATTATACATAGTGTGAAGTTAAGAGAAATCTCACATACTTGTTCTGTTTTTTTCACAAACACACTTTTATTTAAGAAGAAAATGTTTTTTTTATAACTATTATGAGATTATGACTATGATTTATGGACTAATACTGCCTATTCTACTGCGTAGTGTTTTGAGTTTGTTTATTGACTCATTTTTCCTAATTTAATAATAATAATAATAATACTTTGGATTTGTAATGCACTTTTCATTTGTAGCAAATCTCAAAGTGCTACCAGTATAAAAAAATCAATTAAAAGATAAAAAATATTAATAAAAAATAAAAATAATAAAATAATAAAAAAATACTAATAATTTAGTATGTAGTGTGTTTATTGAGGTTGTTATGGAATAATATCTCCAGTTTTAGTATATCTGTCATGTTTCTGCATCCCATGATTCCTTGCATAATTTATTTCCTGAACTTTTGAGAGAGTAAACAGCTGTACTGAAGCATATGTGACCCCGCCAGGGAAAACCCGACCAAAGTCACTGGGTAACTTATTGAGATATTGTGTTTTTCAGCCTATTACTCACATTAGTGACAAAAATAAGCCACATGGTTTTATTGCTGTAAATGAAAAATAATAGTCTCAAATATCTATTGTAGTACATGTTTTCATAAAAAAAAAAACTCACCAAAAAAGATGTCTTTGTGCAGCAAGCCATTCACCTAATTTGCAGATTTTACCCGAAAATTGAATTTCCGTGACCCCTCGAATCCTGATGTAGAACTACTTCTACTGCGGGGTACACAAGCTTGTTGAGTGTCATTCGGCTCCTGAACTACTTTTCTTCAGTGTAGAAAATGTGTTTGAGCTCATATATCCATCCACCAAATGTGAGCAGGTCAGATGTCTTCAGCTGATGTAAATTATGTAACTGAGACTGTATGGTATATCTCAGAAATTATAAGAAATAATTGGCTGAAATTTTGTATGAGGATTCCTTTAACAGTACTCTTTCCAAACATGCATATAATTCATATTTGAAAAAAAGGCTTTGGTTGGGTTTTCCCAGATGGGGTCACATATAAGCTCTATAGTCATGTTTCCATTGCAGTTTTGCTCAAAACTTTATCGATATTCTGTTTTGTCGAAAAAACAATTCGACAAAACAAGTTTCTCAGTTGTGGTGTTTCCATTAAATGTGAAATACTTTTATAAAATCACATGTGAATATGTTTGTTCTCGCGATAAGTCATTACAAACATCGGGCAGTGGATGTAAACACATACTTCAGCTTTATACATACTGCTACCACGGCACTAGTGCTCATCATCAGCCATCAGAGGAGACAGCAACTTATCGAGGCTTTGGAATGACAAGCCCCTTATACTTGGGAGCGGCTACGTATGCGGCGTTTTTGGGAAACTGTAGTTGATGATTTTACAGAAGAGCTGTGTATTCAACATTTTAGAATGACACACTCAACTTTTAATGAACTTTGTGATGCTGTGAGATCTCTAGTGGAGCAGCTGCACATTGTCCAAGGATTCTCCTCGTTATTCCAAATATGCTGCATCATCTTCCTCCTCTTACTTTCTGTTTTTGTCTTCTTCTTCGTCGTCTTTTTTGCCAATAGAAACGTCCGGTTGTTGATCACGTGACTGTTTCCATTACACTTTTGCGATATAAACCAATTTTGATACGACTGAAAAACCACCTCATCTTAGCGCAAAAGACTTTTATCAAAAAACGTGAGTTTTTTCGAAATTGTCGTGTTTCCATTAAACAAATTTTTATTCGCAATTCTAATTTGCGATATTTCATGGTCAATGAAAACGCAACTACTGTCAACAACTTGTGGGAGAGAAAAGTGTCATGTCAGGGTAAATTCTGATTAACTGCAAACGTTTGAGCAGTGGTGTATATACAGTATATTAGCAGTTTATGCTGCTTTATGCATACATGGCATCATTTTCAGGTTAAATATTTAGGACTAACAGGTACTTTGAGCAACATTTTCCAGTGTCCACAGGTCTTCTGGTAGGATTTTTACTTCATAATGATGAACAACACTGGAAAACACAAACACTGAGCATGTAATATTTTTAAAAAAATAACCAAATTCAGGAGAAATAAAATAAAATATACAACAGTTTACTTGGAGACTTCTCAAAATATGAGTCGAAGCCCTGTCTCTAACCGTGTCTCTTTGTAAGGCTCTGCCCTGGTGTGGGCTTTATGGGCATTAGTGACTGGGTAGCTTTTTAAAAAGCAAACATCTAAATTAACTCATTCAGTCAGTAAATAAGTGAAACAAATATATATGATTTGCAAATTCTGGTGAGTTTCAGAAACTATCTGGATAATTTAAAAGAAAGAAAGAAAGATAGATAGAAAGAAGGAAGATGAGAATACTTCCTGTTCATATCTGTATCTATTTAGAACACATTATATGTTAATTCCTAATAATGTATTCATATCCAGTTACATCCCTAACATATATTACAATTTAATTGTAGTTGAATGTCTCAAATAGTCTGAGCTGCTGCCTGCTCAGGTGTGTGATCAGATTGCTTAATAACATTAGACTATTAGAGTTATGCCACTAGAATTCTAATAATCTTAAACACTAGTATGTTCTGTTTTCCAGCCTTATATGGCCATATACCTTCAAAACAAAGAGGAAAACACATTTTATACAGGCAAACCATATGTGTTTGCACTTATAACATTTAATCTAATGACTTATACACTGCATAACAGATTTGTTTTCCTAAAATCACATTTAAAGGTCTATATATAGCCTTATACTAGCTCGACCTATACAGTATATCCACAATACAAGCACATCTGTTATTGTTCCACAATCTCTCATTTTGTTGCCCAGTTAGAATAACAAATGAAAAAGTTAATTTTTGTGCATAATTTTATTCATAGGGGTACACTGTGATCCTGCCTGGCCACGCCCCCTGCCTCGTCTATGTCTGTCACATGTTCTGTGTGTTCTGTCTACCATGTCATGTTTTTGTGTCAAGTTGCCATAGCTACAATTTGTTTGGTGCGAGTTAATGTTTATTAAAGACTCCTGGTCACAGCATTTTGACACAGTCATATATTTTACAGTGACATGCAAATGTTTGGGTGTCCTTCTTATGCCTGTTTTTTTAAGAGAACTATCAAAGAATGGTTTCAAACCATTGAACTCTGGGTCACGGGGCCAGTACACTTCTGTTGCACCACTTCTGCTGCATGGGGAAGAAATTTTGAGCCTTGTAATTTAATCCCAAGTTTGTTAATTTCACAAATGTCCAGCATACTTTAATATAATATATTAAAATAATATAATATCATGTCTTTATTTATAAATAAGTGTATATTTGTAATTACGGTTGATGTGCAATTGTTTGTTATGTATGTTATGTTTGTGGGACTCCAGGAAGAATAGCGGCTATTTCAATAGCAGCTAATGGGCATCCAAATAAAAAAATAAAACAACAATACTAAAGAAACAACCTTGCATATTAATTTTCAAGATATTTTAATTATGATAAACTGCATCACAAAATATAAAGTTATTTCTCTGATGTGCTGTTTTGTTTTCCCTAATGTTACTTTCTGTGTTGTTTTTCAATAGCTCACTTGCTCATACGTGTTCTCACTCTGAGCTGTTAAGTAGTCCAAAAACCAACACTCCATCAGCTCTAAAAATTTAATCATAACTGCATTTTTAAAGCTTAATTTTGCACAAAAACTGTGAACCTAGCAAATCTGAAGCTAGGCTATGAGTTGAGCTACCTCGTAGCCGTTGCACTTGGTTAGCACAAAAAAACTGGTTTTGTTTAGCTGACAGGCTAGCTGCTAGTTGTTTCACCTTCTGTTCTCATTCAACACCAGTGCACAAATATTTGAAGAAAATAACCAAATATTCATTTCCCCAAATATGTATTTTCCCAACCTGCCTGAAACATGTGCTGTCATTCTACATTCTACATGTGCTGTCTATTTTTTGTTTCTTTGGAGGCACCATGTCTACCCAAAAGCTCAGGAACAGTAATGTAGGTGTAATGTCATTAACATTTTGTGTTGGGTGGAAAACGAGATGTGGAGAGTTTTAAAATGCTTTTATGTGATAGCGATATGCAGTGTTCAAACGAAGAATCTAGTTCTTTTAGAAATTACTTAGCGATATTATTTATTTATTTATTATTATTTCTAAAATACCTCACGGGCCGTTCCAAAAATGGTAACCAGGTCGGACTTTGAACATGTCAAGTCTAGTGCATCTCTAAACATTACAATATGGTGAAAAAGTTCATTTGTGTTCAAAGTTTAATTCAAAAAGATAAATTGTCATAATTTATTTTAATTACATGTAAAGTGACATTTTTAAAGTCTTTACTTGTTTTCATGTTGATGCTGTTCAAATAGTAATTTACTCAAAATTAAATATTCTAATAATTTGAGATTCTGGATTTCTCTTTTTCATGAGCTGTAATTCATACAAACAAACAAAGCAGATTGAAATGTCACTTTACATGTAATGAATGAATATGACACTTAAAATATTTTTTACAACAATTAGCTTTTTCACAATATTCAATTTTGTTGAGATGCACATGTACCTGTAAGCATTGAATTCACAATAAATATGTACACCAATTCTTCAAAAAAAATTATAATTCAATAATTAAATCACACCATTTAGAATGTATGAGCTGTTAGAATAGAATAAGAAAGAATTATTCTTTTGTTGAAGAGATGAGAGAACATTTCACATTATTTTCAAACAACTTTTTCTAAAACAGATATTCTTTACTGAGTTCAGATAAAGCTTTTTCTGGTTCTTGCTTTTTAACCACCCCAAGATCAGTCACTCAATGAAACAATCAAGTCAAAGCATGGTGTGATATTTTAGGTTTGCCAAAAGACGAACAATACCCCAGTGCTTGCTGGGTAAGGGAAATAAATTAATTAGCTTCATGCAAATTAACTTCAATGGCCTCCTTTGACAGCATGTGTTCAACTCTAACAGGGTAATTAGTTAGGGGACCACACTGCACAACAGTACTTCCCGGCAATATGGGACGATGGAGATTTAGAAGAACACCTACGGAAAACCAATCTGCTGATTATGACCTTCGGTAAAACGCTTCACTTCAACATGATAGCATTAACCTCCATGCTAAAGTTTTCACTAGCTCATTTTGCCAAATTAGTGAGGGAACTGCAGTGTGAAAGTCAATCTTTCCAATGAAACTTGATATTTGGACACATGAGAATACCCCTGCAAACTGTTTTTAGGTGAATGAGATACTGTAGTCTGTATCAAAACCCTTATAGTCAAATCTGCCCACTTGATTAATGTCTCTAGGCATTTATTTTACATCTGTACAAGAACAAGACCTGAATCAAAAAGGCATTTTAAAGCACTACCAGAACTAAAACAGCTGAAATAATTGGTGGTACTGAACTCATATTCAGAGAAAATTTTAAAGTCATGTATACAGTACCAGTCAAAAGTTTAGATACACCTCATTAAATGTTTTATTCCTACATTGTAAATTAATACTGAATCATGTAGTAAACTTAAAAGTGTTAAACAAACCAAAACATGTTTTAGATTTTACTTCAAAGTAGACACACAACTGATGTCTCAAACACATTAAGAGGCAAGAAATGCAAGTCATGAGCTCTTGACGAGACACAGCTGTTAACTGAAAGCCATTCCAGGTGACTACCTCATAAAGCTGACTGAGAAAATGCCAAGAAAGCTGCATCTAAGCAAGAGGTGCCTACTGTGAAGAATGTTAAATATAAACATATTCTGTTTGTTTACTAAATAATTAGAGGTGCGTTTATTCATAGTTTGGATGATTTTAGTGTTAATCTACAATGCAGAACATTTTTAAATAAAAGAACACTGAATGTCCAGGTGTCCAAACTTTTGACTTGTACTGTATATCCACAACAGTGCAATAAATAATGTCTTTACAGTCTTTAAAATACCTTTTTTTTGCTTCTTTAGCTTTCAACTGAGCATCAGTGCTAATATACACTAGAACACAATAGTTACTTAAGAAACAGTCATTTCCCTTAAAGGAAATAACCCAAAACTTCTATTAACCCACTCAGGTCTTACATAAGATTGCACTAGTTGATGGTGTAGGTGTATACAGGGGCATAGCACCAAATTCTGGGGCCTATGCACAAGCAATGCCCAGGGCCCTGCCCCCTATTATTATTTAAAAAAATATATATATATTTAAACTAAAATAAAATTCCAGACTCCTCAAGGGCCCTCTCCACACTTGGGGCCCTGGTAACTCAGTGCCACCCCCCCCACTGTATGGCTTACTGCAAACTATAAAATGAATGTTGATGTACAACAATCCAGAGCAGGAAATGCTGATGTAGAATCAATTTTAGGATTCTGGAGGAATCTGCTCTGCTGTAGTTTTCTGTAGTTTCAAGGTTTTAAGTGAACATTTTTATAAAAGTAACTAAATAAACAGAAGTAGAGAGCATTCTATTTATCTGTCAGTTACATGGCTGCACAGCAACCAATTATGGCCATGGATGATTATGGTCATTACAGGCTGTGGTTATTTCCATTTTCTTTCGGTGTAGCTAGAAGTCTAAAGGGCAGACCCGGCCAGATGGATTGGCTTTTCAACAAGAGCAGATGTTAGGTGCTCTCTGGTGTGGAAAGCTGATTCCTCAGTTAGTGGGACAAACTTAAATTGGGCAGAAAGAATGTATATATGCTCAAGTAAAACACAAATGAACCTAAAAAGACTGTGTATGAGTGTTTATACTTTATTACACCTCTGCAATATAACGAGCTTAATATTTTCCTGATTAAGCCTTTACCAACAAGGACATTGTTTAGTTTAATGATGAGACTTCTCTTAATACAGCTGTGATGTTGAGGCTCATATTTCAGCCAGTGAAGCATCTCCTCCTCTTGTGTCTGTCTGTGCACTACACAGATGCAGTAAATGTACATAAATAATGTCCTGTCCGACCCAGCCAACAACAATAACTGCTGGATTTGTCCTTTTCTGGAGCCTACACATCTTTTTCTGGGGGGTGTGTGTGTGTGTTGATATTTAGAGAGCAAGGTGGTCAATCGTTAAACAGTATTATTGTTTTTTTGTGTCTGTTAAGATATAAATATACAATATATTTAAAAATTGACTTGAGATGAAAGAATAGATTTATCAGTCATCTCTTCTTCTGTCTGTCGAATGTTAACACTCTACTGTTGTTCTACTTTACTATAATTAGCAAATAATTGAAAATATAGAAACATTACAGCATAACAATACTTACAGATCAACACACTCACAACTCAGAGAGAGAGAGAGAGAGAGAGAGAGAGAGAGAGAAATAAAGAGAGAGAGGGAGAGAGAAATAAAGAGAGAGAGAGAGAAATAAAGAGAGAGAGAGAGAGAGAGAGAGACAGAGAGAGAGAGTGAGAGAGAGAGAGAGAGAGAGAGAGAGAGAGAGAGAAAAATAAAGAGCGAGAGAGAGAGAGAAAGAAAGAGAGAGAGAAAGAAATAGAGAGAAAGAGAGAGAGAGACAGAGAGAGAGAGAAAGATAAATAGAGAGAGAGAGAAATAAAGAGAGAGAGAGAGAGAGACAGAGAGACACAGAGAGAGAGAGAGAGAGAGAGAGAGAGAGAGAGGGAGACAGAGAGAGAAATGAAGAGAGAGAGAGAAAAATAAAGAGCGAGAGAGAGAACGAGAGAGAGAGAGAAAGAAATAGAGAGAAAGAGAGAGACAGAGAGAGAGAAATAGAGAGAGAGAGATAGAGAGAAATATATATAGAAAAATATATATAGAGAGAGATAGAGAGAGATAGAGAAATAGAGAGAGAAATAGAGAGAGAGAGAAATAAAGAGAGAGAAATAGAGTAAGAGAAATAGAAAGAGAGAGAGAAAAAAAGAGAAAAAGAGAGAGATAGAGAGATAGAGAGAGAGAGATAGAGAGAAATAGAGAGAGAAATAGAGAGAGAGAGAGAAATAAAGAGAAAAAAATAGAGTAAGAGAAATAGAAAGAGAGAGAGAGAAAAAGAGAGAGAGACACACAGAGAGAGAAATAAAGAGAGAGAGAGAGAGAGAGAGAGAGAGAGAGAGAGGTGATGGGATGAGATCACATTTGGGTGTCCCCTTCCCTCAACTTATCAAACTCTGTCAAAGCAATTATACCTTTATGCTAATTATATGTAAATCAAGCAGAAACCACTGATAATTGTCTGTCAATGTGGCCACTTCAGTGAGTCTAGTTAATATCGGTGGTTACATGTCTCTTCTCGTGGAAATAACACAGAAAACACATCCTGATAAGCTCCTTCAGTAGAACCTGATTCTGAGGCGTCGTGTCACTGAGACACAGCTAAAGAGAGAACACATGAAGCACAAATCCCTCTAAATGATTAATTACATCAATTTTAAAAAGATTAAAACTTTGTAAAACAGTTATTAATAAGAGTGCGAGGTCATAATGGTCTCCAATCGCCACCTTCAAAATACACTAACCACTAAACAACCTACTTCTCTCTAAACTGAGTGGCCATTTACCCGGACAGTGTTTAAGACTAGTCCTGGACGACTAGTATTCTACTGAAATGAAAGTATACCCTATGGCGAGGCCTAAATCCCTGACAAAATGACCCTAAAAGCTTGAAAGCTGTCTTTTTAACATAGTTCACTATAAATTGCAATAAAAGAAAAATAAATAATGGTGCAATAGTAACTTTGTTATCTAATACTGTAGAAATATGTTGAAAATCCCGCTGACAGCTGGAGATCAGAGCTAATTGCCAGGTAAAAAGAGGAACCACAAAGGTTTTAAACACTCAGCTTTTACAGAACCTAGAGTCTCAGTTCAGTAATCAGCTCCTGCTCCTCTTTCTCCCGTTAGGCCCTTCAGCCCAGTCACGGCAGTGATGTCCGCAGAGGGACTTGCCAAAGTGCTGGTCGTGCGAATTGGGCTGAACATAATTGTCTGCAGTGAGTTTATAAGGCAAAAAGTGAAGGCGCCCCTGCCCTCGCCCACTTCATTACATTTTTTAAACGCATCGATCCTGAAATCAATTAGAGCATGTCACTGCCTTTGCTGTGCCTTTTGCCACCTTAAGTCTTAATCTCGCCATCCCAGAGACGGCAACTCTGGCTAATGGAAAGCTGCTGTTTTAGCCTATCTCTGCCTCGCAGACCCGAATAAGTGCAGTTGCTAGAAAATCATATTGTATGTTCAGGCATCCTCCTAATTTATAAGCACAAGTGCTCCGTCCATTCATCCAATGGCACACTATTCAATTTACTTTCTATCATATTTTTTTCACAGGTAATGGAGAATTTCTGCTGTGCTGGCAGTGGCATATTGCCATTAAGTGCACAATATTGTCTAGAGAGAAGACACCTATATCACGCTAATGGGAGGTGTCATCAGCTTCCTCTTTTACTTTGGTGAATTTGCATAGATATTGCATATTGCAGCATTAATGTCATCAAATAAAGTCCGTAATATGAGCTCATTAATTCTTCCCTAATATATGCACTTTCGTTTAGCATCTCAAACTCTGGGGACAAAATTCTTTTTTTTATTGTTTGTGTCAATGGGATTAGAAAGCAAATCTACCTTTACTGACTGTTTTTTTAAATCCTGCAGCTATGTAAGTATTCCCACAATTACCATTCTACACGGACTTCATTATACTGTCTCATGTATGAGGTTTGTCACATTAAATTGCTACTGGTGGGAAACCTTTGTGGCAGCGGGCTCAGCCATCTACCTCTTCACCAATTCATTAAATTATACATCCGATTAAGTCAATGTTACCATCCTTACAAAGAGTACAGAATATTATTAAAGCATGTGTTCAAGACGTATGTATGAATTCAGGATGAAATGAAGAGGAGGATGTATTATCCGCAAGAAAACAAAGCAGGATATTTGTAGTAATCGACAGTTGCCGTGCAGTCCTGTTTATTACAGGCAGATGTGTGCAGAGTAGGGCTGTGATCATCATCACTGCACACATAAGGGGACAACGGGATGATGCTGATGGCAGTAAAATGCCAAAATGCCAAAAAACAATATTTGCCACAAGGATACAGAATTACATTTGCGGGGGACACAAACACCTCCACTCTGGAACTACATTTCCCAAAAAAGAATTACCAAACAACTGTGGGGATTACTTTATTATCATGGTAAGAAAAAATCACCACAATTTTACAGCTGTCATTTCATCACAGCCCTAGTGTGACACCCACAAAGTGTAAGTCACATTTGTAATATTTTTGTTTGTTTTGTTATGCTGAATTGTTAACTTCTACCAATAGCTCAAACCATAGATTGCTGTTGCTGGAGGTGTCCTGTAGGGTGCGCTGTGGCGTTGGTTAATTACTGCTGCTAGTAGCTCTGCTGCTCAGATTTGAGAAGCAGCTACACAGAAAAGCCACGTTTTCGTGTCTCATTCTTTTCACCCTGTTTACAGGTGAGAAATGTGCTAAAAGTACATATAATCTGCACTCATTTTGTCTGTGGATTGTAAAAACATGTATTTTTACATGAGAGTTAAGTTTGAGCTCATTAGAAGTTTTTAATTCCTTTAGACAAAGAGCAGAAGTTATAAAATGGTGGCTATTCACTGTATTTGTGTTCAACCTTGACATTTCAATTTTCAAAGTAGTTTGGTATAGTTTTCATGCGGTAGGAAGCGAAATTGCAGCAATATTAGCCTGTGTTTATTATATTTCTGAGCTAGTAATTGTTAAAAGGCTGTACTAGCCTCAGTTAGCACTGTTGGTGTTTTTTTTTACATAGAAGTTAATGTAAGAATGTTAGCATCTCATGTATGTCTCTACTCGTGTGACTGTGCGTGTAACACAGAAAATGTGTATGTTTTGTGATGATTTGTTCCACTTATGCTAGAAGTGTTTAAATATGATACTGCATCACCAATTTAGTTACACATCTTCACATGTCATGTACTGTTAAGCCTCCATTACTAAGGAGTATATTCAGATTGAGTATAATGGACTATTCACATTTAGTATTCGTGGAATTGATGTTGTATATGAGATATATTTTTATAAATAGTGGTGTCTATATAATTGTATTATTGTATAAGTATTGATATATTCTTATTGATATTGATTTAGCACTGGGAAGTAACAGTAACAAAGAAAACACGAGAAAGAGATTATTTGTTATTTAATAAAGAAGAGATTTGAGAAGCAGCTACACAGAAAAGCCACGTTTTCGTGTCTCATTCTTTTCACCCTGTTTACAGGTATTTTAATCTGTTTACACTGACCCTGGGCTCGGGGAGTGTAACACTAGCGTAGGACAGTTGAGGTCCATGCTACCTGTTGTGGTAACACAGCAGCATTGAACAACAGCAGCATTGAACTACTGCTTTTTTGTCATTTTTTAAAGTTAACGGCAAGTCATTGACTACTCTGTGAGACCTTAATTATTAGCATTTCATTTTGTCAGAATGAATTCTGTCATATTTAAATACAGTGGTAACCCTACTTACAAGTTTAATCTGTGCAGGAGCCGAGCTCGTTAGCTGGTTTGCTCGTTAGCTGGTTTGCTCGTTAGCTGGTTTGCTCGTTAGCTGGATGCATTTTTCCCATAAGAATACATGTAAAACTGATTAATCCGTGTCAGCCGGCCAATATACAGTATACTTTAATATGTAAATAATGTGTTTATATGGGTTTTTAAAACATAAACGAGACAACGACGGCGCTCGTGTAGGCTGTCGTGTATGGCATGGTTACACTTATCATATGAAAAGTAAAAGTAAAATGTATCTAACTTTCTTGTTCACTACCTTTTGCTGTCTGTGTCACTTTCACTAGCACTTTCACTTTCACTGGACAGCCGTCAAAGGTAATGACTGACCTCTTCTTGTACACTAGCATCTAGGGAATGCTACGACTGCCGCACCCCTAGCGGTTAGCATACTTGAACTAATTTACGCTACTTCTTACTTGGAATTTTACTCGTTACCTGGAACAAAAATATTCCGAGATCTCGACTCGTTACCTGGAATACTCGTTGGTAGGGATGCTCGTAAGTAGGGGTACCACTGTATTATGAAGAATGATCAAAACCACCAGTGATGAATTTTTATTTAGTTTGTTTTATTTTGTTGCTTTTAATTACGTTGATTTCTTCATTGATTTTATGTGTTGTACCTACACATGTATGTTGATTTTATTTTTTAATTAATCCTTTATTGCTCAGTGTACAGCAGGTTGGTTAGCCCTAGCTGTTATATGTGCTCTATAAATAAATTTAATTGAATTTAGTTATTTTTAGAAGAGATATGCTGATATCCTGTATATGGAACATATATGGGAAACCGTTCTTTAACCCTGAATGTTGTTTAAGGTTGCTTATGTCTCAATTATTTGAATATCTAGATTGTCTACAGAGTGCTAAATTAACATTTAACCATGAACACAGCTACAAATAAAACCAACTACGGTAGGAATAAAAAAGTAGTACATGAAAAAATTACTGTGCTATGACTTATCGGCACTTCCAGCATCAGTAAAGTTCACCTAAGAAAATTAAAAGCTTTGTTTTTATTTACTCAGATAAAAGGTGTTGTGCTTAACCTGTTCCAAAGTTCCTACTGACACTCCAGTATTATTTGTAGCTCCAGAATCAATAGTTAATTACGTTAAGTCATGTGTGCTGTGGATAGAAATGAAAAGAGAATCAAGAAGACCTAGAACCACACAATGTTCTTCAGACAAGCTCACATCAAATTTCTTCTTACTTTTCACTGTATTTAGGCTTATTTGCATTTATTCTAATCATATATGGTGTTTTTTTACTAGCACAAATGCACAGATTGCACAAAATAAATGGTAATAGATACATAGACTTTAGCACAGTACTGAATATAGAATATAAATGTTAATAAAAGCAAAAATAACTTTATTACTTGACTGTGTCCCATCACTTCATCTCCTCATCCATCCATCCATTCATCTTCTTAACTGCTTAATCCAGTTCCGGGTCATGGTGAGTCTCCATACCCCTTTACTGGGAAGAGCCTCCTTCATTATAGTTTTCCTGAGAGAAACAGAAGCAGCCTCGTAAAAGCTAAAATCTTATAGTGATCCAAAGGAGATCGTGAAGTATTATTTCTGTCCGCTGAAAGTTTTTTTTCTTTAGAGCGTCCACATTTGCCGGTCTGTTCTGAGCCCAAAAGCCTTGAGTAATTCTCCTCAGCCCAATTCATCTTCCTCAGACTCATAGATTCAGATCTCTTTTCTTCTTCCTTTCACTGATATAAATGCTGTTTCAGACCTTTAGCGAAGGCGAGAGTACTTCTACAGGTGAATGCTGATGATGTAGAGGATTTGGGAGAGGCAGAGAGGACAAAGTGTAACCATTTCAGTCCATCTCTCTCTTTATGTTTCTGATGAGGCTCACTACACATACTTTTGCCTCCCTTTCTTGCTCACTCAGAAAGCTCAGCACACAAGCATTGCTATTCCAAGCAGACTGTTCACAGCAGCCCAGAGGAACGATAAAAAGGCTGAAACAGCTATTTTAGGTCCTGGGGAAGCTCATCTCTGCTATGAGCCTTGGATGAGGTGAGTTTCTGCCTGTTTTTGCAGTAATGCCTTTGTAAGGAGAGAGAGGGGGGAAAAGAAACATCAATACAAACTGGGCACACTGCATAAGGGAGACATTTGTGTGCTAGTTCTGTCTGTCTCTGTGATTAAAATGATGATAGCTCTGTGTCAAGCTAATCATTTGCTTGTAGGCCTTTTCCAAACATCTCTTTAAATGCCTTTGGAGGGTAATCTATCACTCTGTGTCAAAAAGTTCCAGTTGATCTAAAATAGTACTACATTTTTATCATATGTAATATGATGAAGCACTTTTGTGTTCTAAAACCTGATTGGTTGCATCTCATTACGTGATTTGCATATGCAAATAAATATCTTATAAAAGGATCTTTGAAAAGGACACCTCCAAAAATCGCCATTGCGAAAAAAATTCATTGTGTAAATAATTTAATTAAATAAGTTAAATGGTCATATATTTTATATTCAATACACATAAAGAAACATATTTTATTTTTAATGTTGATCATGTTTGAATAGTAACTTTGTTATTAAATATTCTAGTAATTTGTATTAAATGTCTGAAACAGTAAAACAAAAAAAGCTTGAAAGGTAATTTTATGTGTAATGAATTATGAATTATATATATATATATATATATATATATATATATATATATATATATATATATATATATATATATATATATATATATATATATATAATTTTATATATATATATATATATATATGCTAGTTTACTTTTTGAATAAAACTCTGAACAACAATGAACTTTTTTACAATATTCAAATTTTTTGATGTGGCACTATACATACAAAAACATTTCTCAAATTGTTTGCTCTCAAAAAATAAAAATAAAAAAAGATCTTACCATTTCAGTAGTTTCTAAAAAAAACAATGAGATCAGATAGAAACATTAAGCCTTTTGCTGCTCAGATATTTATTCTAATTTAAATAATATCCCCATCTCCACTTTCAGTAAAAAATTTTAAAAAGTCTCACATTGGGTTCAGATTTGCTAAAGAAAATCATTTCTGTGTGAGACGGGTATAATTAGGATTTTATCCATGTAGCTAATTGATACTGATACTTAACAATACTCTGATATCACTATAAAATTTCATGCAAAAATGAGTGGTGGCATGTAGAAACCCATCACATGCTGAAATTTGACTTCCTGTGCTTTGTTTCTGATTTGGAATAGGACTATTATAATTGTGAACTAAACATGTAAGTGCTTGTATTTCAATCAGAGTCCAAGTTATGAGCATCTAAATTTAATCTTTTTTATAGACTGAAATTATAGCTCTAAAACTTGTCTGTGTGATTATTTGTGACTTTAAGTACAAATCTAAAGTTCATATTCATCTGTGTCTTATTCAAACTTCAGCTTACATGAGGCAGCAGGTACATTCATGCAACAGGTGAAATAAGCTAGCATCTCAATTTCACAAGACACAGCAAAAAAGACGTCAACTTCAGCTTTGTCATTTGGGTTTTCAGTGGAAAGTGGAGTTAATCTACTTACGTCATTTTATCTTTAATTGATATAGAAGCTGCTTGGTATGTTGTGTAACTAGAGTCAATATTACACTGTTATAAAACTGTTAAAATATGTACCATGACCACCAAAAAACTCTTATGGTACCACTATTCAGGGGTTGCTGCTGACGTCACAAATGAAGCTGCCGCCCTGCACTGGACTGTCAAATCAAGAAGTGAAAGGACTGGCAACTAGAATGAGTTAAATTTGAAGAATAGCACTGTCAATTAAAATAATACAATGAAACGAGCTATAGATGTACAAAAGAATTAGAGATGAGATGAAAAACAGATGAAAAAGAGTAATTCAATAACTGCCTTTGCTTCAGTCAAGCCAAGTCAGATCTTTCTGGACAGCCCTCAAAGTCCTGTTCTGTGATGAGCAGCCCTGGAGACTTAGAAGTTTAAGATCTAAGATTTACAAAGAAAAGTCCTCCAAAAACCTGTATGCTGAAGAAAAATTGTTTTGGCAGTGTGTGTATACGTCTGAGGTGTGCCTTTCTGGGGTTAAAAAGTACACACTGGCAAGCATCGTGATAGAGTTCAAACTTTGCCAAACTCATTAGTGCCAGTTCACAGAGTGAGAGTCAATCTTTTTCAGAAACTGGCTGCATCTGTTGCACCAAAAACAATGACAATAAGCGTAATGGACTGTAATACAGTTTATATGCAATAATGCATAGATACAAGTCCGGTAGGTGGTGACATCACAGGAAAGACAAACTTGGTCACCCTGAACTAAACTGTCAAAACTATGTATTTGCTTAAAGACGCCTTTGAGAGAGCAGTGAGACAAAAGAAACTGCAGTAGAATCTCAGACTGCTTTATATAAAACCTGTAGCAGAATCTTCCTGAGCATTTTGAGAAGGTGCTATAATGAAACTGTAGCTGTGAATGTGTAATAACATTTACACTGAAGTGTTTTGTGTAATAAATGCATATCTACAGTTTTTCACATAACATACTGCTTAGACTTGCATGCACAATGATGCTGAAAATTATACTTAATAGCATCATCAACTACTACTATTTACACTGAATTAGTAATGTCCTAATTATTGCTGCTGTTGTGACCTATGTGTGAAAGCCCATATGTTAGACGAAAGTTAAATAGCCGCCTGGAACATTGTAAACAAAGGGACAGACTGCCAAAGAGCTCAATCAGTTTAATGCAACAACAATGAATAAAAAATAATGAGACATATTAAAATATACACATTATGATGCATATGTCAGTAGATGTAACACTATATACTAGGGGTGTGTATCTGTCCAGTAAATGACGATCCGATATCTATCTGAGTTGTGGTCGAGTTTTGGCTGGAAGAAGTCCTGTT
Source organism: Crenuchus spilurus (assembly GCA_036984385.1). Lineage (NCBI taxonomy): Eukaryota > Metazoa > Chordata > Actinopteri > Characiformes > Crenuchidae > Crenuchus > Crenuchus spilurus. The sequence goes on from BRDA01046074.1 coordinate 45,086, forward strand.
TTTCTGTATTTGTCCTGCCGTGTCTTTGGGCTAACGGTGCTAGTATCACCACTTTCCTCATGTCGTCTCACCAAATGTTCTCCGTTCTCCATTTAAAGACCGAACTTCTTTCAAACTTGGGTGGCATGGTGGCTTAGTGGTTAGCATGTTCCCCTCTCAGCGCTGAGGTCTTGGGTTCGAGTCCACATCTGAGCGGAGTTTCCATGTTCTCCCCGTGTCTGCGTGGGTCCTCCCACAGTCCAAAAACATGGAGATCAGGTGAATTGGCTACTCTAAAAAATTACCCTGGTATGTATGAATGTGTATGTCTGTGTATGAATGTATGTATGGTTGTCACTCTGTCCTGGGTGAACAGTGCTTGATGCAGTCCTCTAGGTGGACAGTCGCTTCCAGTTGAGAGTACGCTGTGCACGATTGGCTGCCGCTTCTCGCCGGTGTGTGTGTGTATGTGGTTGAGTGTGTGTAAATGGAGTGTGTTGATTGTAAAGCGTTTTGGGTATCTAGAAAGGCGATATATAAGAGTAACGTTCATTCATTCATTCATTCAAACTTTAGATTTTAAGCTTGGTAGAGTGCTGTACAGTATATATGTGGTCGAACATGTTTGTTTTTCAAACGTGACTGTGACGAGTATCGCGACAGTTCATGAGAGAGAGAGAGAGAGAGAGAGAGAGAGAGAGCACAGCAGAAGCATATCAGTAACACGAAACCGATTGACAGCTCTTGAATCGGGCCATCGGCTGGTTCACTTTACAGATAGACCGATTCAGGGGTCCATGTACCACTGCACTCACATCGCTTAAGTCAAAATCAGTCTTCTGATTCAAATCGGTTATTTTTTACACCCCTACTGTATACACATTATAGTTATTATTTACACTAAATGTTAGTAACATCATATATGACTATTTACATTGTTAACAAAATCCTCAATTATTATCTACACTAAATGCTAATAACATTGTCAATTATTATTATTTACACCATTAAGAAAATCCTCAATTTTTACATTTAACGCTAAATGATTGATATCAAATATTATATTAAGTAACAATAACATCATCACTGTACTCAGTGTAAACTGAGCATATTCACTTAGTGTAACTAGAATTTGATATTAATTAAAGGGCCCATATTCTACATTTTCTTTTTAATTATTTTTGTAACACTTTATATGAAGCCTGTATTTATAAGCCATTACAACACTTTATAACTTGCCATTAATGATTTGAAGTCATACTTATAAACTCTAATAATGCATCATAAGGCTCTAATAATGTATTATAACCCAGGGTTTAATTACGTATTGACATGTAATAATATTAATGGTATAATTCACTGTAATGCATTATAAACTAAGAATGATCTGCTATAACAAGTTATAAAGACCTTATTACAATTATAAACATTATGAAAATTCAAAATCAATCAATAAATCAATCAATAAATCAATCAATCAATTTGAAGCACTCTGTGATAAAATTTTTAAGTTGACTTTAATTTGAACATTTAATTATAACATTAATGTTATTACATGTTTATAAGTAATCAATCTCTGAGTTGTAATATATATTTACAGCCTTATGATGCATTATTTGAGTTTATAAGTATGCCTACATAACAATTATACCAGGTATACAGAGTTATAACTGTATTTATAATTATAGAGACAGGTTTCATAGAATGCGTTACCATTATTTTTTCCCACTTATGATGTTTATTTTCTGTGGTCTTACATATCAAAAACAGCCATAATGTATATTTTTATTTAACAGTTTTCATACCTCTCTTTATCTTTTACAATTAAATGTGCTTTTGTTACTCTGTTCTGATTGGCTGCCTGGCATTTTACTCATTTCAAAAGCAGTCCTGTCTGAATATGTAAATGTGTTGGTTTCTGTGACATCATGAAAATGATGAGTTCATGACAGGCTGTTTTTGGGGGTTTATTTAGGTGGACTGTATGGATGGAGGGCTGGGTGGTACCTTTTGAAACTTTAAAAAGAGAGAAAAAGTGGCTTTTCATGATGTGGGCCCTCTATTGATAAAATCAAGACTTCACTATTACTACGAGCATATATAAATAGTACTGGAGTCTGTCTTTGCCCTGCAGTGCTTACATAACTGCTGCTGACCATGTAAGGAAATTCAGCCTTCAGTACACTTACATAATTGGTGACTGTTATGTGAAAAAGGCAAGATCAACAGTATATTACTAACCCACGTCAAGATTCTTTCTGACTGCATGCTCTCCTCTTTCTTTTATCTCTCGGTGTTCATTTCTTATGTCTTTGGCAACTATATTTAAACGGGAATGTGCAGCTTGTGATAATTAAACAGTGCTGTCAGACAAATTGGAATCGTGTTGATGCAGAGGGAGAACAGTTAGAGCTGTAGGCTCACACCTGCCAGCTCCTGCATCTCAGACACTGACTTACTGATCCCCAAAATAGACACGTTACACACTATCAAGCTTGGCGACAGTGAATCTTCATCCTAATCCATTCAGTCTGCAGAATTTTTGGAAGTGAATTCTTGAAGAGTTTAATTCTAATGATGTAAATCCATTTTTAACTATATTTGCATATAATGAAAACAATTTGACATAATCACAGTTTATACATATATAATATACAGGGGTTAGACAATGAAAGTGAAACAGCTGGTTTTAGACACAATAATTGATTAGTAGGTGTTGAGCCTCCTTTTACAGCCAATACAGGGTCAATTAGTCTTGGGAATGACATATACAAGTCCTGCACAGTGGTCAGAGGGATTTTAAGCCATTCTTCTTGCAGGATAGTGGTCAGGTCACTACGTGATGCTGGTGGAGGAAACCGTTTCCTGACTCGCTCCTCCAAAACACCCCAAAGTGGCTCAATAATATTTAGACACAAAGACTTGCTGTCTTGGTCACAGATGCGCCAGCAAGACGTGCAGCAACAATTTGTCCTCTTTTGAACTCTGGTATGTCACCATAATGTTGTGTGCATTGTAATATACTATATAACTGTGCTCTTACCTGCTAACTGAACCTTCACACTCTGCTCTTACTGGTGCAATGTGACATTAATGAAGATTGGCCACCAGACTGGTCCAATTTAGCCATGAAACCTCCCACACTAACATGACAGCTGTCTCAGTTTCATTGTCCAACCCCTATATATATTATATATATATGGAAGTGACTGAATTTCAGTTTTGTTTGCAGCAATAAATAGCAAAAAAATCCTAATTTGTATGTCAAGAAGCATCTGGATTCTATTATTCTTATTATCTGGTTTTGTATACTGTTGCACCATACCTGCTAAAGTCATAAACGTGAGTCTCTCTGCAGTTGTTTTTAGACATAAGGTAATATGAAAAGTCTGCATGCTTTCTATGAGTAGGTGCTCGTGGTACAGATTTAGAAGGCTTTTGAAGCACATGCCATTTGCAGTCAGTTTCATTCCACAGCTTTCTCAGAAAACTTCGACATTCAAATGTAAACTTGTTCTGTCGGTGTGATCAAATCAGGCACAGCATAAAGAGATCTTTATCAGTCCAGAGGCTTTCAACACATTCACATCCTGGCAGAAAAACAAATTAACGTGCATCTTCAAGGTTACCGCAAACAGACTTTGTGAACAAAGCTCCTTCCTGTTAATTGACAATCCAAATCTGTTTATCTAGGAGAGACACAGAGGTAGTTTGATTTGAAAAGTTGCACTGAGAGCCAGAGTTAGAGGCTTATCGAATTCAAGGGCCCCAGAGAGTCACAGCAGCAAAATTGAATCTGGCAGCTGGCAACGACTTACTTTATCTCTGAGAATATTATTATTGGAATAAAAATCACTGTGCTTTAAAATGTCAGCCTCGCCATTTGGACAAAATAACATCAGTGTAAATTAGAGAGAATGAGAAAACCAGTCAGTTTCAAAAAGAATTTAAAACACAGGCATCTCTCTCTCTCTCTCTCTCTCTCTCTCTCTCTCTCTCTCTCTCTCTCTCTCTCTCTCTCTCTCTCGCTCTTTGTCTCTCTCTCTCTCTCTCTCTCTCTCTCACTACCTCCTCTAAATGAATGCTCAAGCTGCTGGATGAGAGTAAAAGGTCATTTTAGGTTAAGCTATTCCTTACAAGTAATTCCACACAAACAGTCTGAATAACCTCCTCATGTGCTGTGTCTGCCTGCTCTGTCTGATCATTAACAAGTCAGACAGAAAAAATGACAATGAGAGAAACAGATAAAGAGATAGATACTTCTCGACTCATTTGAAGTTTTTAGCTTTTAAATAGTAGCTAATAATTACGATAGATAGATAGATAGATAGATAGATAGATAGATAGATAGATCGATCAATCGATCAATCGATCACAGTGGTGGGCCGTCAGGGCCTGCAAGGTCTTCTCTGCTGGCCTAAGAAATATCTGAATCACAAACTGATGTTAATTATATTTTGTCAATG
>BRDA01046078.1:0-38348 GCA_036984385.1 Crenuchus spilurus
TAGATGATTTGATGTGCTTTCTTAGGTCTGTAGTAGATGTTCTGTTTTGCTTTCATATTCAGGTCTGTAGTAGGTGTTGTGATGTGCTTACTTTAGGGCTGCAGTAGATAGAGCTGACTGTTGTAGACCAGTTCAGTAGTTTAAATTACGTTCAAGGTAATGTGTATATCCATATTAGAACTAGATGATCTAATGTGCTTTCTTAGATCTGTAATAGATGTTCTGATGTGCTTTATAAGGTCAGAAGTAGATGTTCTGATGTTCTTTATAAAGTCAGTAACAGATGTTATATGCTATGTTTGTTTAAGTTAATATTTTCTTCTGGGCACTAAATTCTTTGTCATTATAATGTATAAAAAAACTCTGCAAAAGAGTGAAAAAGTCAAAGTTAAAGGTTTTTGGGGAGGCCCTTCTTCTATGTAATGATTTTGTCCTGTCTCAAGGTCTTCTGCCAATGACAAATTGGTCCTTCACAAGTATTAAGGGTCTATCACTGACTGTCTAGAAACAGATTACACAAACAGCTTGAGGAGTTCCAACTGGCAGTCCATCTTCTGGCCCCATAAGGTTCAGCACTCCATGTGCGGTCACCCAAGTCCCCCCCACTCTTTAATGCCCCTTTCCACCTCCCACCCCCTTATCTGAGTGTGTGGAGCCCTAGAGAGGAGGAGCAGGCCACCAGGTCAAAGTCTTTTCCTCTTTGGATCTCGAGGCTTGCTGGGAGAGGTTTGGCGAGAGAATGCCTGCATTAGAGCAGAGGTTGGGGGTCAAGATTTTAATTCTGTTAAAGAACAGCTGGTTTGAGTTTCTACTCACATCGCTCTCCCCTTCCTCTCCTCACAAATCCAGGGAGATGAAAAATTTGTTCAGAGGGGAACCAGTAAAATAAAAAAGGTTTACGGTCTAAAGCCCCTTACCCTTACCCTGCTGTAGCATTAGACAGGAATGCAATAACGTCAGCATTTGGCCAGGTTCAGATTAAGTTAAAACAAGGAAGTCCTTTTTTGTATTGTTGTGTCTTAGCAGCCACTTGAAACTTAATTAAAAAAGCTTAAAGAAATTGGAAAGGAAATTTTACACCATAAGCAGAAGGAATCTGTGAACTTCTGGCACAATGGCGATTACAATAATTTGTTGAACTGTAAACGAAGTTCATCCGACTACTTGAGTTTATAGCCAATTGCTGTAAATTTCATATGGAGAAAACAGTACAAAATGCAACAAAAACTTTGCCTGCACTCAATTTACTTTACATCACTTTTCCACTTTCATATTCTGGCACTGTGATTTTCTTATGCAGCTGAATTTCTGGGATCTCACCACTCTTTCCATTTGAATTCTCAGGCAGGACTCCCTAGCATTCATGCCTTTTTCAGGGGGAAAGTGGTGGGGGGGCTGGGATGCCTATAAATGGAAAACTAATAACAGATTTTCAGTCTGCTCTCCAGAAAGCCTGGGGCTGTGCTGGTGTGTGGCTCAGCAGCAATCAGAGGTCATAATTTCATTGGCGGTTAGCATCAGGTTCAATTTTTCTAGTATGTTACATTTAGCAGAAAGTCTGGTTTGTGTTACTCTGTACACTGTCTGAATCAGCTTGGAGCTGAAGAACTGCTTGGACTCTCCAAGAAAGTGGAAGCCTAAAGGGAGCACAGATGCACTCATTATCTCAAAACTATCTGTTCAGTCAGGCACTGGCCTGCAGACGGGCAGACTTCATGCTGACATGCTAACATTGCTAACATCGACCTACACTCATCTTGTCCCAGTTGATTTTAGGTAGCACTAGATGAATATATCTAGAGATCCCCCTAGTGGTTGTGACCAAATGGACTGGCCACTGGTCCCCCGATGATAGTGTTTATTTTTATTAAGATTGAGCAGGTGGGGGGCTCAAGCCTGGAAGTGGTTGAGGGGGCTGATTTCAGCTTTCCAGTGCAAAGCTTAGGCTTCAAATGGGAATTCCACAGTTGTTGACATTACTCACTTCATGGATTCAAGCTGCCAAATCGCACCCAATTTTGCACATGAAAACCATTAATCAAATTGGCGTAGCTTGATTCAGCCCAGCTCAGTATGTCCATCCTCTGTTTTTCTTTCTTTCTGCAGGAGTGTGATCAGGTCCACATCGATGATGTGTCTTCTGATGACAATGGTCAAGATCTGAGGTAAAGCAAGCATGGGTTTAGAGGTTATTTTTTCTTCATGGTTCTGGCACTGCACCAGATCTAAAAGGACTCATGTACCTTGTTTCATCCTCCAGCACTTATAACTTCAGTACAGATGGGTTTCATGCTGCTGCCACCAGTGCCAACCTGTGCCTGGCCACGGGTGTGAGAGGAGGAGTGGACTGGATGAGAAAGCTGGCCTTCCGTTATAGACGAGTAAAAGAAATTTACACCACCTACAAAAACAACGTTGGAGGTAATTTAGCCAGTAAACTGCTTTGGTCAAATTGCTTGGTGGGGGAAGGGAGCATCAACAAACACTCTCTGATATTTTTTTCAAACAGTCCAATATGCAGAATTACTTGCTCAGGCTAAATTTTGAAAATTCTCAAGTTATTTGCAGAATGGGCCAACTCAAACAAGGTTTCTGTTCATTGCAGGACTGCTAGGCCCAGCCAAAAGGGAAGCCTGGTTGCAATTGAGAGCAGAAATTGAAGCTTTGACGGACTCCTGGTTAACACTGGCACTGAAAGCACTAACATTAATCCACTCAAGGTAAGCCTTTGCACAGGAAAATTATATAGGAGTCTTGTCCTTCATATACATAAATCAGTTCAAAAGTATAAAGAACAGGCTATACTCTATACTTTAAAACTTTAAACACTCTCTAAAATGTATCAATTCTATTTTTTACAGTCGCCTTTTTAAAAAATATTAAAAGTAATGCTTATTATATCATTTGAAAACAACTTAAAGACTAGCCAACTGTGACAAGATAAGCCAGGGCTTTTCCTAAAACCAAATGGTGACATTTGAAATGCATAGCATATTCTTTCTTTCTTCAATTACAGGTCAAATTGCGTGAATATTTTGGTGACCACAACACAGCTCATACCTGCCCTCGCCAAGGTCCTGCTCTATGGACTCGGAGTAGTCTTTCCTATTGAAAATATTTATAGCGCAACAAAAATAGGTAAACATGTTACCTGCAAATCTCTGAATTGATGTGTGCATGACTGTGTGTAACAGTGGACTCCTGATGTTGTGTGGCTGGAATGAGTGTGATATTATGTGTAAACACATGGCTGGTGATTGGGTTAGGCTATACAAGGGGCGGACACACGAGAGGGTTGATGTTCGGTTCTGAGGAAGAAGTCTAATCAGGCTGGGATTATTTTCTTGGAGCCCAGCCTGAACTGGGCCTCTCCTTTTCAGGCCTGCATATGAAACCACTTCGGCAAATTTATGTCATTCCACATGGACATTTTTCCCCTTCCCTGCCTCCACTTTTTCAAATGCAAAATAAACACCAACCTTCACTTTTGGGCCATCGTCAACCAGATCAACGGGGCTTGCATTGGGATCTTCTGGTTGCAGGCTGCATGCCTTCTTAACTCTGGCATTAGCATGTGAGGCTGATTTAGCTTGTTAAAGTCCATTTGTCCCAGGTTTGGGGAGGAGAAAGACACACTTAATGCTTTTCAGACTGCTTTTATCTGGATATTGATCTTATCGAATCTCCTAGCTAAGGCTAAGTGTTTACACTGTGTAATTTTGTGTAACTTATTGCATATTTAGAGACCTTTCACGAAGGCAGGCTCTTGGATGCAGCTCCATTGCATTTTGCAGTACTAAACTTGTTTCTTTTTTCTGCAGGCAAGGAGAGCTGTTTTGAGAGAGTAATTCAGAGGTTTGGGAGGAAAGTTGTTTACGTGGTGGTGGGGGATGGAGTAGAAGAGGAGCAGAGCTCCAAAAAGGTAAGCTTTTTTCTTTGTTGACCTTGCTTTCCACTTCAGTCTTTTTACTTTCATCTGTTTATTCCTTCCATTGGCCAAAACAACAGAACAACCATCATCTTAGATTCAGCACGGTTCTCCTGACAGCTCAAGTGTAAAGGGGACAAGATGGCATAATTATACAGTGCTGTCCTGAGCCTAAGCAGCATGAATGTGTGTAATGCTAGACAAGTCCTTTCAGGCATGTTCCTGGGACCAGCCCATAAACAGAGTATGCATTTAAGAAGCTTAAATCTTTGTTTGATGAATTTGGAATATTTTCTGTAGTGACAAGCAACTATGGGGGACGAAGAACAGGGGAATAACTCCACTGGCAAAGCCTTTTGAAGTCTTGTAGAACACACTGGAGTAGCCGTGTCTGAGCACCTGAGTGTTGTATTTGCTCTCGTCTCTGCTGTTCAAAGGAGGAGATTTATGTTACCTGCTGACTGTTGACAAGTCCTTTGTGTCCAGACCGTCTGCCAAGTTTTCATGTTAAACCCAATGCTCCAAACATAAACCACAAATAGATGGAGATATTCATTAGCTAATTAATTACTGCAGGGAACAAACACGCTTCCTTGACAGGTAAGAAACCCTGGAGCAGGTATAAGAAATTCAAAGTTGGGTTTGGACACCACTCTTTATTATATGGTGCCAAGTATTCAGTTCCACATTGTCAATTAATCATGCAAGGAATGTGCACAGAGGAAGTTAACAGAGGGTAAAGCCCCTCCTCAGTTTTGCATGTCAGTCTTTCTTCAACAGTGTTTGGATCTCATAAGCCTGTGGCAATACAGGAGAGGGTAAAACAGAGACAGATACAGATTCTTTCTCCGGCTTTGGGCTGATATGAGATGAAATGTAAGAATAGTGTGAGATGGGAGACGGATGTCAGAGGTGACATTGTGGAACCAGCAAAGCAAAAGTCCAGCTTTTTTCACTTGTGTTTTTTTTATCCCTGAAAGAATTCCCGAAACAATTCGCCTCCAGTTAATAACTCAGCCGAGGCGAAAAGAGATAAGATCTCCTGGCTTTTAAACTTAAAAGCAAAGACAATTTACAAAACAAAGAGAAAAGAGTCCTTTAAGGGTCAGTGCAAGTTTCTCTAAGCGGAACATATGCCTGAGAGAAGCTATACCTTTGATAAGGCTCAGTAATGGCCTCTGTGTGGAGGGACTGAGGAGTCCAAGCTGACAAGCTTCTTTCATTCTCGCAGACTCATATTTCCCTCGGCCTCTCTCAGGGAACAAAGCCTCATTTGCAGTGTTGTGTCCTGGGCAGTTTGGGCAGAGGTGCCGTACAGTGCATTCATAGCTATTTCCAGCAGGGCTTTAAAAAGAGCTCTAGAGAGCATTAAGAATATTCCTGTTTGCAGCAATTTTTTTTTTACTGTAACTTCTACACTCTATTAAAGTGCTGATTGTAAGCAAACAAAATACAACTTGCAAATGAGAGTGGATAGAATAACAGGATAACTGAATTTGGCCTCAACTTTGGGCCAGGAGCTATATTAAAAAATATACAAGCTTCATTATGTTTCTGTTGCAGTTTTGGGGGTCTACAAATACAGGTATTAACATATATAATTTGCACCTATTATTAGAAAAGTTCAAAACTTTAAACGTGCTCTAATAGTTTAATTTGATCAAATATTAAATATTATTATATATCAATCAAAATATTGATTTATGGCAATCCTACTGTTTTGACACTGTTGTTGCTGAGTTTGTGCTGAACGAAAGCCTATGTAGCAATTTGGAAAAAAAATTATTTTAGATGGCTGTAATTTGTAAAGTAAAAACTTATTGTTATTTTGATACATTAAACAATAATTGTAATGAAGGAAAATAAAAAAAAATAAATATTTATAAAAATGTTGAACATCAGCCAGAACATTAAAATGATTAGGAGATTAAGTGAATAACATGTATTATCTCACTTTAATGCTACATGTCAATGGGTTAGATTAGGCAGCATGTGAACAGTAATGTCTTGACAAATGGGCAAGCGTAAGGACCCGAGTGACTTTGAGGAGGTCCAAATTATGCTGACTGAAGACCATCAGGTCAGAACGGCAGGGCATGTGGTGTGTTCCTGGTATTCAGTGGTTAATAAGTACCAAAATGGTCTAAGGAAGAACAAATGGTTCAATGGTGACAGGATCATGAGCGCCCAGTTTTTTGAAGTTCATGAGCAGTGAAGACTAGCCCATCTGGTACAGTGCCACAGACAAGGTACTGTATCATAAATGGAAAAAGGCAGTATAATGTGCACAAATATTCAGCAATGGCTTGAGGAACATGACAAATACTTCAAGGTGTTGACTTAACCTCCAAATTCCCCAGATATCAAACCAATTAAGCATCTGTGAGATGTGTTGGACAACAAGTCTGATAAGTGTTGGCTCCACTTCATAACTTAGAAGATGCAAGGAATCTGCTGAGACATCGATGCCTCAGTGGATCAGAGCTGTTTTGGTGGCATTAGGGGAAGCATTTAATGTTAAGGTTTTAATGTTATGGCCAATTTCTGTAAATAGGATTAGATTACAGTCACATGACTGATCAGTTGTTCCCATTGTTATGACCATGGCTCAGTTGTAAGTACCAGAGGACTATTTAAGTTAATTAACATCTCCTGACCATTATGTTGGCCACAGTGCTTTGTTGCAGACATAAACATTGAATAAAATTACTACAGTTTGCTTCTGGTTTTACTAATTGGAATGACTAATTTTGTGTTTTTCAGCACAATATGCCGTTCTGGAGGATCTCCAGTCACTCAGACCTCATGGCCCTACATCATGCTCTGGATCTGGAGTATTTGTAGCACTGAGATGGAAACTCACACCTCCTGGCCATGTATTTCACTCAGCATTGAAACATCACCCAAGCATCACCCCTGCCCTGCTGGGTCAATCGAGTGTCCACTATAAAAGACACAAGATTAATCCACACATTCACAGAGGAAAAACCTGAGTGACCTGGCCGGCACATCAACGTCAGTCCACGATTCGTCTTAACCCTAGACCCTTTCATAGTGGAGGAGAGTGAATTTATGAGGCTGCAGCTGTTGGCCGCCATTACTGTGAATGAGCTTCTTTTCTAAAGCCGTCAAAATGTTTTATGGCCCGGCCCGGCCGAGAGGGTTCACACCTGTGAGGAAACCAGAGCTACCGGCGCTTTCGAAACTTCGCAAGACTCCGACTCCGCTGAGATTCAGCTTAATCTCCTCCCCTGCCACCTCTCCCCCATTCTTCTCTTTTTATTCTGTCCCCTTTTCTCTACACAGATCTCTATTCGATGGTACAGAGACAGTGAGTAGGGCAGCTCGGCAAGCCCTGGGTAAAAAAACAAAACAAAACAAAAACAAAAAAACAAGAAAAACACACAAAAAACCACTGAGCTGGACATCCTGCACTTCTTTATTTATAATCTGAGACTTTGTTGGTGGCACCCCTTGGACGGACTTGTGCCTTTTTTCCGCCTTGCAAAGTACTTTTATTCCAAGAAGTTTATGGAGAAAAAAAACAAGGATTTTCTAATAATTTAAGGAAAATTTAAAAAACTTTATTTGCATTTGCTCAGACAATCGTGTACAGAATAATTCTTTCGTGTGTAAATTTTTAATCACTGGACTTTATTCTTTCTTCGTTCTGTTGCTTTTGGTACAGCTCACACTCTTCAGCCGTTTTTCACAGACGTATACAAAGACTTAAAGTGCGAAGTGGTCTGCAAGTGTTGGGTTTGTTGGATAGAGAAGTGTAGATAATGGATTTCTGTGATAATTGTTTTGTCATGACCAAAATTGTGGATGTCAAAAGTGTCAATGTTTTCATGTTTTATTTCTTTTCCTCCATTGTACATGTTCTTGCTACTTAAAGTCAGTGAACCTTGTGATTCTGTATTTAAATCTGGAAAATGAAAACTTTCTGTAATTTGAGTACCTTTGGTCAAGATTTCAACCCAGAACATGCATATTTATAACAGCACCAAGCATTACACGCAATATAATACATACTGGATAAGAAAAAGAATGAATGTTAAGCTTCAGTCTGAGTGTAAATGTCCACACCACTGTCCACCTTCAACCTCCAAAAATGGCAGAACACAGCAGCAGATGTAAAACTTTTATTATCTTTTGTACTGGCACTAAGACAGAAACTATTGTACATTAAGTGTAATTTTGTATGAAGTAGTCTTTTTATTTAGATGTTTTGGAAATGTGTTCTGTGTCCACTTTAAAAACATTGTAGTTGCAAAAAAAAAAAAAGATGAAAATGCATTATGCTAATTACTAGTGCTTTAGAGATATCTGTGGACAGAGAAACTCAAGCTGTTCTGGACTGTAAGAAAGCCACTACACACACACACACACACACACACACGTTACCTTCACAAAAGTTTGGAAGCAACACTAACACATAAAAATACCAGTGAAAATCAATTAAAAAAATCGAATTATCAATGTTTATGTACTAAAATCAATTACAATTCATGTTTACATCATATCATCACCTCTCTTTATGTATCTTCTATGAAAAAAAATGGTGTAAAAGGGGTGGGGCTAAGCTGCTGTGGGCAGTACAGGCAGTTGTGTTGGTTTCTGTTACATCCCAAAAATGACACATTTGAAAAAAATATAATAAAACTACAGCCATGGAATTGCAAATACAAAAAAAAAAAAGAAAACCAGAAGTTGCTGAACATGAAAGATTTCTCTGTAAACTCAGCCCATATTTCTCAGTAAAGTTTTTGAGTGTGTTGTCACAGCCTGACTCTTAATTGTTAACTACTTTGAGCTACAAAGTAGGCAGAACATGGGCACCTCCATGAAGATAGTAAAGTATAGCAGTAAGCTAATGTTAGCAGTGTCATAACTTTAACCATTTATAGAATTGTATTTTTAGTTATTCAAAAAATATGACATGTTACATTATAAATATTATAAAAAAGTTGGAACATTCTGCAACTTTGGTTAAGCTAAATAGAAATAGAAATAGAAAATGTTTTGGCTAATGTACCACTTTCTGACAGAACCTATTTATTTAATTTTTTAAAATTAAGTTTAAGTTTTAATCAGGTACATGTACAGCACCTTTTAAAATATCACAGCTTTCAATCATGTAATCCCAATATTCTGGATTCACGTTTAGGATGATTATAATGTATACATTTTGGAAGGTTTAAAAATTATTCAGTAATAAAAGCTGAATATTGTCAGGAATGATCTTAAAATTCAGAATTCATATTTGAAGAGCTGATTAAAGAGCTGTAGATGTTGATTTTGTGGCTAGAAGAATATTACTTCATAACATTGAATACTTTAAATTATAAACATTGGTTTACATTTTGTTGTTGAATTCCAAACTTTTGAGCAGTAGTGTAAATACATACACACATAAATGCAAATACAAACATACCATAAACATGTGTCCATAAACATTAGTGTAAACATAAACACAATACATTAATACATAAATATTATCATAAATGTATCAAAAACATGTAAACATAAACACAAAAATGAACACAAACATAAATGACTAAACATGCACATAGAAATACATCATTACATCAACTAAAACAAACATACAGTCATAAACACATACATGTCAATGCAAACGCAAATACACAAATAACAGGCAAAGGCATATAAAGGGGCTGAGAACATGTGCTATTAACTGTGAATTTCCTCAGCAGAACTTTAATGTGTTTTAATGAAAAAGTGTGTTCTTGCAGGTGAAAGTGTGTGTTCCTTTTCTCCTAGCTCACATAAACACACACACATACACACACACACACACACATACACACACACACACACTACGGGGGAAACACATTATGCTGCTAGTTCTTGGTCGCAGTAGAAACGGGAGACGTTTTATACAGCAAGCTTTTTTTTAAAGAAATAATTATTGCAATCATAATGCAAACTGGAAATAATTTACAGGATGTGGCCTCATTGTGAACACAAACAGTTTGTTGTGTCTGCAAAAAAAGATATGTACAGATGTTTTTGACATTATTTGATTGTGTTTAAATTAATAAAAACATTGATTTGTGAACTGTTACATGAAGTTTTCCTGTTGTTGGGTAATTTCAACTAAGATTTTCCTTCAGGCTAATTCATTCTGTAAGGTTATTTATGGAACATTTGATCTTCATATTGAATATCATTTCAGATTAGTTTATAAATAAGTTTTGAATGAGTGTCTTCAAAACTTACATATTTATTATTTTGCATGTCTTTGAGTGCTTTGTGAGTGCTCTTAAAATACAGAACCAATTAGAAACCATATTTTAATACAACAACCAACATTTGATAAACATCATCCATCTTTATTTTCTCTAACATAGAAAGTGTATGCTAATGTAATGAGTACTTTTACATCATTTTATTGGTCCATTCATCTTCAAATATTGCCACAGATTTAGTACCAACTGGAGCTGTAAATTGATTAAAGAAAAAAAAACTTCAGCTGTTTGTTTAGAAAATATTCAGTATTTTTTAATTTCCATCATTTTCTCTTTGTATTATCTCTTCTTTTTTTCTCTCTCTCCTCTTTTCTCTCTTCTCACTTCTCATTCTCCCTCTCTCTTTCATTTCCTATCTTTCAATCTCTCTTCATTCAATTTTCTTTCCCTCTAACTCTCACTCTCACTTCTCTCTTTCTCTCTTTCTCTCATGTCCTTAAAGGGTAATCAGGTCTGTGGATTATCTCTGTTTTTAATGATGAATTGTTCTTTTATTCTGCTGACAGTGATCAGAGATCATTACAGACAGATCACAGACAGTTACACACACGTCTGTGATGAGGAGACTGAAGTTTGGAATTTATTTTTTTGTTCATAATTTGCTTTGTTTTGATGTGGAAAATTGTCTGTAAAGTTGTCCTCCCCTGAGTAATCAGACTGAGGTGGACGGTGCAGTCCTGCCAGCTGGACACTTTTTGTTATTTTTGGGGCTGGTTGAAGGCGAGCCTCTCTGCTAATTGAGATTTCTCTTTACTTCATGGCCAAGCACTTCTCATAACACTCCTTCTCCACAAATGTTTCCCCGAGCCGCTTTGTGTATTTCTAAAAACACTAAAACTGGCTCGCCGGGGAGCTGAGTTAGTTTAAATAACACATGAAAAATATTTATGAGCCTGATTTTATGAGGTGGTCAAAGAGAAGACGGTCTGATGTGTAACACAAGACTGGCCAAGGAAGAAAGACTTTTCAGTGCAAAACCACATCGGAAGATTAAGCGTCAACAGAATTTTATTTTGACCTTTTTCTACTCTTTAATATCGAAATCAATTATGATTTCAGATGGCGTCTGAGCGATCACCCAGACAGCCGCCAAGTCTGCCCGGAGATGCTGATCAGACTGTTGTCGTTGGAATTCATCAGAACAATGACCTTTTAATGTGCTATTCCACTTCCGAACAGCTGAAAGACAAAATAGTGGCCGAGGCGCTGACCCCAGCAGGACACTTTCTGCTTTGATATATTTCCCGTCTGCACTCAATGAATGTAAACGAATTCAGTCTGTCTGACAGCACATTTGTCTTTCTTTTCCTCACCATTTCCTCCTCCTCCTCCAGAGAGGGATTGTTGTAGTTCACTTTTCACCTTATTACCACCTTAATGCCATTCTCATACCAACTGCTAGTGTTACCATCACTATAGCTTTAAAACTGACCAGATGTAAACAATAGATCAATAGTGACCAACAGTTCAGAGAAGATGTCCTCATTCACTTGTGCTTTGTTTCGCTGCAGCATTAGCAACTAACCAAGCTAACAGAAAAAACTTACTTATTAGTACACTAATAAAAAACACTATTAGTAGTGACTTAGTGCTGATGTAATAGTTTTTGGTCACTTTTTCTTCACCTGAAAGTGTAAATAATTCACATTCAATGTCATTCCTAAATATCGTTAGCTTCAACTGCAGACGCAACTGAAAATGTGTTGTGTTCAACTTGTGTCAGAAATATTTATGAAGGAGTGCAGATAAAGGCCACTACAGTGTTGTATTTACTAGTGGGACCCTAGTTTTTTTTTTGAGTTTTTTAATTAGTAGCATGTCAGTAACATCATGGCAGTTGCCCTAACCCTAACCCTACAGTAGAGGTTTAATAGGGTGACCAGACGTCCTCTTTTACCCGGACATGTCCTGTTTTTAAGACTTAAAAAACATGTCCGGGAATTTCATGAACGTCCGTGATTTTGTTGTACTCGAGAAGCGTTTTGTTCACAAACTAGTCTCGCCTTCCTCCTATTCCGTTTGGTACACTTGAGTGAGATGTTACGCTATATTAAATGGAGACCCAGCTGAAATCCAAGCTGGTTTCCCTTTATGCTGCCACAAGCTCATCAATTGGCTCTGCTGTTTCTTGCTAAAGTGTGATTGGCCAAAGCCGCTGTCACTCCCTCAAATGGAGCCTGGACTGCAATTTGGCCGGCAGTCCATTTTCACCTGTAAGTTGTTAACGTGTTGAGCGTTTGTTCTGCCTGTGTCACTGTGTCAGCTAGACGTATTTTAATATCAGCGGATTCATATTAAAATTCATTAATATTTACATTTGAGTATCTGTGTAAATTTGTGTGTGTGTGTCTACCAGTCTGTGATAAGCAATCTATTTACATGCCTCTAAGTGTAACTATTATCAAAATAATTCTGAATTTCTGCTTATTTTTACTCAAAAATAAAGTATAATTCTGTGTAAATAAGATCTATTGACCATACAGTCCAAACATATGTGTAACATTGGTGATAATGAACTGAAGTGAAGTTGACTGAAAAGGATTGTTTGATCATTTTATGCTACATGCTTTTAAGAGTTTATTATTTATAAATAATATGTAATAATGTATTCATTTTTAAATGTTTTTTATTAATTGTTATTACTTTATTATTCATAATAATGTTTAATAGTTATTTTTAGTATATTATTAATAGTAACTAGTAATTATTAATAAAATATAAATCATATTTTTTCAATATTTATGAATATTTAATAATAATAAAATTTGTGTTCAGGCACTTTATGTTCACTGTAGAAATTGCATTTTTTCAACAGTTTTTCTGAGTTTTCATCCAAAATAAAAGCTCATTAACTGGGCTGACCATTCACTCTCTTCCAATGTCCCAGCTGGTATCTTGCCCACAGCACCCATAAAGGACCAAAGCATAACAAATAGGGGAGGTATGATTTAGTGCTCAGACCCAGACAGCGATTTCATGCAGATTGGTGCAGATGGAGCCCCTCACAGTGCATCCCCGTTGAACTAATATTATATTACACACGTATCAAACATAAAAAATCCCAACCTGCCTGAGTTACTTTACAGCCCAAAGGGCTATTAATAGGATGTGGTTCCCTCCAGATCCAGTAGCTAAAGTGCTTTAGTCTCTACTGGGTTGCATAGACCAATGAATGAGAGAGGGGAAAATGGCCTCCATGCTATATGCTCTCAACACTCTTATCCAACAGTAACATTATGAAACTACATAAGTCAGCTGAGCCTGCCATTTTACTGCTATCAGCTATAATGATGTTGTTTGGCTTTTAGGGGAAGAAAAATACATTTGAAGTTATTGTTGCCTCTTTCTGTGGAAAGTTTTGGACAGGACAATTCACTGGCCTATATGAAGGTCACTCAGAGCAGAAAAATGAAGGATGTTGTTCCACACTTTTTCTGACCAATGGCAGCTTGTTTATTTCAGTATTGTCCTCTATGATATTTTACATAAAGGTATGATGTACCCAGAATTCAAATTTACACAGTTGAGCCAGATGTATTGTAGTTGATTGGTCGAGACATATTTGGAGTCCAGATTTGACTGGTTTTCATTTAGAATTGGAGCTGCAAGGTTAATGTTGCAAACAAACACTACAACTCCTTAGTCACCTAAATAAGTCCATTAATTTCCATGATAAAGCCTCAGCAAAATCATTCAAACTACATCCAGATCTTAATTATGATTTTAGAGTTGGTGTCCTTTAGACCTAGTCCACATGTAGCCGGGTATTTGTATAACCGCAAATATTTTTATGCGTTTGGGCCTTTCATCCACATGCAAACACAGTTTTACGCCACCAAAAAACGATTGATTATGAAAACTCCGGCCAAAGTGGAGATTTTGGAAAACTCTGTTTTTGCGTTTGCGTGTGTACGTGTGAAGACGGCATTTTAGAATCCAGAACATCACAATCTGCGACAAATGAGGCTGTGATGTCATATGCGTGACCACTGTAATTGATTGCCTTGCTATGGAAGGATGAACGCAAGCAGAGAAGTTTTCATTTTTATGTTAATTCAAACACTCTTTGCATTTTTGTTTTTACAAGTTCAGCTTCTCCAATACATGGAGGAGAAAAGGAGAAGGAGCGCTTCTAGGATAGGTACTTTATGCCAACTCTCCCTCCAAATACGGATTCTGATTGGCTGACATGGGTGTTAGCTTTGTGTTACACTGCCATCTATGCGCTTGGCATCTTTATGACAACACTCTACGGCGTATTTATGCGGATTCATGTGGATGAAAACTTTTCTTAAAATGATCTCATGTGTATGATATTATTTTTGAAAAGGATGTAGGGGAGATATTTGTATTTATAAATACCCGGCTACGTGTGGACTAGGCCTAAGTGCACAGTATGATTTACCTTTTAAAATAAAATAAAACCTCACTGCTGCAGACAGCACTTCAGACAGCAGCAGGGCTGGTAGAAGACTGATCTTGGCTCAGATTCCTGCTTATTGATGAAGGTCGTCATTACAAAAACCCTAGACCAACACTTTCTACTTTGAGTCAGTTGTCTAAGATGGTGGATGCAGCATTCAGCTCCATTAGTTTTTCTTATTTTCTAAAATACAAGACTCAGAAAATATTGTTATACATTTTGTGTGTTAAAAGTAGCAATATATCTTGTTTTAGATAACTGTTCATCTAAGTGTGGGTGGAGGGGGTAATGTGTTAATGGAGCTGTAGGGAGTACACTGTCATGTTGAGGTCAGCAGGGTTTAACACTGACACTGAGAGAGGCCATGGGGGAGAAACAAATGACTGCAGTCACACTCAGCTTTATTTACAAGCTATGAAGACCTCAACTTTGGTCCATTAATCCATCACATTATGCTGGAGAGATTGTCACAATTTATGACACTGGTGTTTAACTGACTCCACTGCTCTGTGGGGAAGCCAGTGCTTGTCTTTGAATTGCTTCAATCACATGTCAGAGTTGATTTATTAGGCCAAACGGTTACTCCTCGATTAAACAATCCTGAGAGAACTGAAAAAGAACACAAGCAGCTCTTTTTGCTCCAATCTCTTCCACTATGTAAACACTGAGCGAAGCCTATCATGAAAGGTACCTTATTTTACAACAGGAGCTGGTTGGGGCCAGAACCTCTGCCTGTTATTATAGTTCATATTCGTTATGCCATTATGTGCTGCAAAAAGAATTATATGTTGGCAAGTAAAAACATCTCAAAGCCCCATATTAAAGAAGAATTCAGTTTAACTCTATTTATTGTAAGAGTTTCATGCACATCATAAACATTGTTAGTGTGTGCCCGCCTGGGAACAATATAGGACAGCACTGAGCTCATTTACATTTTTTAGTTTTAAAGATTAACGAAAACATGTAAAACTGTTTTATTCTAAAGGTTGGAGAGAGGTATGAAAATGGTTGTGTAGAAATGATTTACAACCACTTTTGAAACTTAGAGCCACACAAGTATCATTTTAGGATCTTAGATCAAATACAGGAAAAATGTAAGACTTAGCTGTTTAGTTAATTAAGAACTACTTGAATTTATATTATCCATCCATTCATCCATTATCACACCTGGTTAATCCTTATCAGGGTCGCGGTTAGTCCCTGGGCGCAGGGCAGGGCATTGCACTATTCAACTAAGCCTAGGACAGGGTGCCAATCCATCACTGGGTGCATGCACACACACACACACACACACACACACACACACACACACACACACGGTCAATTTAGTGTACCAAATCCACCTGACCACCATGTTTTTGAACTGTGGGAGGAAACTGGAGACTTCAGAGGAAACCCACGCAGACAGGGGAGAACATGGAAACTCAGTTCAGATGGGGACTCGAACCCAAGACCTCAGTGCTGAGAGGTGAACATGCTAACCACTAAACCACCGTGCCACCCAAATTTATATTATTAAATTTTAAATAAACTGATTTCAAGGTATGTTTACTCAGTAAAAGTAATGTTATCTACACTGTTAACAAAAATTACTCTGAGTAGTCCCAAAACATTTCCTTTGACAATAATGACACCCTTTATTCTGCTTTCTCAGTAGTTGTAGTAGCTATTTAGTTTTAAAAGATTCTTAGAAGGACACGGCTGGGAGTCCATCACAGAAAACAACTTCCCCATGTCAAGAACCATTAATACATGCAAATGGTATGTTTAATGTTACATATAACTACTGTCATATTAAACCACATTAAACAGCATTTAAATAACCTTTTTAGAGTCTACATTTCACAGGCAAATGTTTTAAACATTATTTCTGAAAACAAATTAAATGAATTGCCAAATGAATAAGACACTTTTGCTACATAACTACATTAATTAAAACTAATGAAAATACCTAGAAATTTCTACATACAAAAACTTGGAATTAAAAATATTAAATATATTGGACCTTCACTTGCCAGGAAATCATTTTTTGCACTGTGTGAAAGAGAGGATCAATTTCCATTACCTCCCCCCCCAAAAAAAACACAAAAATACTCCACCTGTGCTTGTGGTTAAACTGCACAGTCAGTAAGAATGATCTGTGAGTGGTGGTGAGTTATACAGTCGGCCCCGGGCTCATTTTGGCACAGCCCAATTCCTGACTCGGGCTTTTTTCCCATTCCAAGTTGCAAGCTTCTGTTCCCTTAGGAATTAATTTACCCGCCAGGACCACCCGGACCTCCCTGCCTGCTGTTAATTGGTTCGACTTTCTCCCATTATGACTCGGACCTGCTCCAGAAACCTTCTCAGCTGGCCCCAACTCTGCCTCTCCATGAGTTTAATAAACTTTATGTCATCCGGTTAATAAAACAGTGCTTGTGTCCCACCTTGGCTTGTTTTTCCCCACAATAAGTCAAGAGACCTTTTTTGTTCACTTCATACTCTCTCTCTCTCTCTCTCTTTATGTGCAATTTCAAAAACCTTAGTACTTTTGTCACATCCTTTCAACACATTTTATAAATCAATAGTTTCTGCAAAAATCTAATTTACTCTGTTTTACTTCATTATCTCAAATTCAGTTGACCATATTGAAGATTGCTTCTGTGTGATTCTGGCCCATCATAGAAAAATCTAACTTTCACTGCTTTTTTAAGAAATAATAAAAACAGTCTGAGTATGTAAATACTGTTTTAGTTTCAAAACTAATGTATTTACATACACTCTCCTATTTGCATACAGCAGTAAAGCCACTCCCCTTTACCACTGAAGTGTTTAATCCTGCTCAGTATGAAACATCTAATAAAGACTTAATCATGTGCTTTCTGACACTGTATGTATTGTTTTCCAGTGGCAGCCAGTGAAAAATATTATAGGTGGGGATATTTGAGCCATATTCAGTCCACAACCATCCCAATATTATTTAACACAAACTGCAGGATACCAGAGCTCTGTGAAAAAGTCACAAACTATTTAATTGGCATTAAAAATCAGCAAATGTAATGTGTAAAGATATAAAGTACAGTATGTACCATTAGATTATTAACTAAGCCTGGTTCAGAAACATTTACAATAAAATGTTAAAACGATTAAGACTAAATATTAGACATTTCTAGAGTCTATATTACATGTTAATAACATAAGATGTTCCTGAAACCACTGACTTTGCTATGGTGATAAATGTAGTTATTTATACAACAGATTTGTGGACACTGATTGGCTAAATTTCTGTTGCTATGGGAGTATCTTGTGTCAGCAGGTCAGTGATTGGCTGCTGCTTCTCTGACTGAGTGATATTTCTGTTGCCTCAGAAAAAAGAAAGAACCAGGAAGCTTGTTTCCCCTAATAGATTATATGTTATTGTGCATGTTTAGCACATACAGACTTAAATTACATAGGTTTTGATCATTTGAAAAATATATATTTTAAATATGGAAAAAAAAAACATTTCCACTATGGAGGGAATGGGCAGCTGCCACTGTTATTTTCTATAGTAATTTTACAAAATCATCCTTCGCTCCTATTGTTAATACTATCATTAATGCTAATGTACGTACTGTGCTTATAGATGTGTAAACAGTAGATCACTGACTGTATTAGACAATACTGAGCAAATCAGCCCAGTTTGAGGCATGTAATTAGCATTAGGCAATGTTAGCCTCATAGCTCCAGAGCTTCAGTGCAAAACTAGCGAAGCAAATATCAGACACTAAACATGTCTTAGCTGAGCAATCACAGCTGGGTTAAAGGGTAAATTTCTTCTTTTAAGGTTCCTTTAAAGTTTCACTGCACATCATTAGCTGAGCAAAACGTTATGTATGTGTTTTGTAATGAAACAATTTAGCCGAAACTCCTGAGCTTGCTTGTGTTGATGGATACGTCTGAGTAGGATGGAGTCACACTAGAGGAAATGAAGCGATTCCACTGAAGGCTAGATGACAGATCCTTCTTACTTATGCTACATTTGAAGTAAGTGTGTGTGTACGTGTGTGTGTGCGTGTGTGTGTTTGATGATGATGTGTTTCCCATGCCATCAGAGTGGGTTTAATACACCTGTCCACCATTCAGCACATCTCCGCCTTATTATCTCACAATCAGCCATGCTGTCAGTGTCTGCACACTCACCAGTTTATTTTCATAAGAATTCTCTCTCTCTCTTTCTCTCTCTTTCTCTCTCTCTCTCTCTCTCTCTCTCTCTGTCTCTCTCTCTGTCTCTCTTTCTCTTTCTCTCTCTCTCTTTCTGTAGCTGGAATGTTAATGTCCTGTTCCAGTCAAATGGAAATCATCTCTTATGCAGGCACTGAGGGGTAAAAAAAAGAAAAGCAGCAGGCAAGAAGTATTTGAGCTCCTGGATGTCTTCTTTGTTGGAATGATTTGGGACTTTTAGGGGTAAAGCCACTGAATAATGAAGACTCATCGATACTGTGAATAGGGATTGGAGATTGGGTACTTTTTGGATGACAAAATGTTTATATTTTATAATATATTATTATATATTTTTGATGCTTTACTATGAAAGGGGCATGTTAAACTGTACAAAACTCATATTTGGTCAAGCTCAGGAAGAAGAAAGCATTTATGAAAACATTTGAATCATCTGTCTGACCGAGCATGTCCACCCTGTTACAGGACATGATTTTGTTATAAATAAAAATGTAGACTAGAAGTATTCTGATTATTATTTATGCCTACAGTTGTTGCACACATTACAGGTCAGAAATTTTTGCAGCCCAATTTTTGCATTGAAAATGATTGAGTTTAATGTCTCATTGCACTCTTAAATGAAAGCATAGGAGTTAAATAAGAACTTGTGGAATAAATTTATAGACCAAAATGTATCTAAACTTTGGACACAAAGTAGCACCTTTGGCAGATAACAGCTGAACACACTCGTGACATTCTTTCTACAATAAACATCAAATATTCTTCAGACAGTTCTTCACAAATCTGCTGCAGAAGTTTATATAAATGTTGGCACTTGTAGGTTTGCTTTGCTTTTCACTTCATCCCAAATCAGCCTGATGGGGTTTAAGTCTGGAGACTGTGCTCCACTCCATGTTTTCAAGCTGACCACTTTGTTGTTTTTTTTTTCCTGAGGTAGTTCTGGCAGAACGTGGACTTATGTTTTGGGTCATTATCTTGCTGTAGGATGAACCCCTGATCAACTAGTTGCATACCAGAAATGTTCTAAAACTGTGCTAAAACTTTTGACCGCTAGTGCATATGGAACCAAACATAGCTATTTCATGCTATTACCCATTTTTTACTGTATTTAGGCATTTTTGCTAAGAGTGTGGTCAAATGAATGGTCTTATATATAAAGCTGTGACAACTTAAAGAACCATTTGAGTGCATAAATGATTTTGCACAGGTAAAGTTCTTTATAAAGTAAGTGTTTTGGAAAAGATTCTTTATAATGGTCCTGTCTACTTTGGGTCCTGTCTACTGAGGGTTCTCTGAAAGTTGAAGGACAGTGATTAATGTTCCCTAAGTATTCAAAATATTTTACATTATATGAATGTTCTTCAATGGTTTTTTGGCAATGAGGATGTTCTACCAAAGGACAGTGTTCTGTGATCATTAAGTAAATGGGACATTTTTGAACATTCCATGTCATTCAAGTTCAAGTTTAGGGAACCATCACTGAAGAATTTGGGGGGGGGGGGGTGTTTATATAATATTTTGGTAATATGTTTGGACCAATTCCGCTGTCACAGATTCTTAGAACATTCCTGGAACTCTTGTCATATCATATAACATTGTAGAACCCTTGCAGAACCTACTGTACTGTAGAGTTACACAGTGTTGTCTCTAAGGAAAAAAGAAAAAAAGCAAAAGTAACTGGCTGAAAGTCCTGCAGTTCCTCTGTGAGTTCCCTGGCGGGGGGATTACGGAGGCTTTAAAGTGGCGGATGAAGGAGAGCGAGGTGGTAAGTGATGTTTCTGGTGGGGAATATGGCCGACAGCAGTGTGGACTGCTGCCAAGCACAGGGCCATGGCTAAAAAAGAATGCTAAAAAGAACGGTAAAAAGTCTCAGGCTGAGTGTAAACAAACTCAGTGTTGAGGGGGGTCCTGTGGGACTGATCTGTTAGCCATCAGCGGCTACGTTTCATGTGGACTCAACGTGAAGAGAGGCTTTGTGTACCTGTACTGGACAAGAGCTGGGAAAGAAAACATTGGGGGGGTGTCTTTTCTCTATCTCTCTCTCTATTCCCTCTCTTCATCCACATTTTGATCTGACTCTTTGCTCACTCTTTCATCACCCTGTGTTATTCCTCTCTCTTTCTCTCACTTGCTCAACAGACGCTACAGTAAGCTGGCAGAAATCACTGTTAGGTCAAAGGTCAGAGGTCACTTTGGGACAGGATAGATATTTAAATATTTATTGAGGTGTGTTACAGTGGTTTATAATTCATTA
Source organism: Crenuchus spilurus (assembly GCA_036984385.1). NCBI lineage: Eukaryota > Metazoa > Chordata > Actinopteri > Characiformes > Crenuchidae > Crenuchus > Crenuchus spilurus. Next base: position 21,078 of record BRDA01046078.1, read on the forward strand.
CGGTCATTACCAAAACACGCTATAACTTACATTACACTATGCTTATGGCACTCCAGTGCCTGATTCATTGATTTCAGTCATTTTCCATTGGAATCTAATATTTTAACATGAAGTTCAACCTTGTTACATGTATAAAACTAGTCATTAAATAAAAAATGGTGTTAATGAATTTAGCGGTACTTTACCACATAAGTACACTGAATCCAAGCAGTTAATGTTGTTTTATTATTCATGTAGATTAAGATAGATCATTTTGTTTAAGTAAACACCTCTACTTATAAGGAGCATTATAATAAACTTAAACATTTTTAGAGACACTAGATCTGAGATAAGAGTAAGTACTGTGACCCAGTTTGACAATAAAGTCCTAATTTACTGTAATTATTATTTCATCTGTAAATACATGTGATGCACAAGTTAAAGTCACAAGGCTCCTTCAAGCACATACATTAGTTTGTAATGAGTTTAGGATCAGGAGTATAATATCTCAGGGTAAAGAGACGGCCATCCATTAGACCTTACTCAATTATTCATGCTAGCTATTCATTCATTGACCAAGTCATCACCTTAAAGCATCACAGTTCATCTGCAGAGTTCAAGAGTGGAAATGAATACAGGCTCTTTAGGAATGGAGGAAGTTTGAGTGCAGTTATAAATAATATCAATATTAATTAAACCAAACAGCTTCAGTTAGCACACATTGGCTTATTATTTCCTACACAGTTAAGCCTCTTGGCACATTTTGTTGGGTTACTTCCACAGTGCTGTGTAGTTTTTTGGTAGTCCTTGCAGCTGCTGGGTTGTGACTGTGTTATCAATACAGCCAATGGGCCAATTTTCAGTAGTGTGACCAGACGTCCTATTTTACCCAGACATGTCCTCTTTTTGAGACTTAAAAAACATGTCGGGGCGGAATTTCTCAAACGTCCGTGATTTTGTTGAACTCGAGAAGTGTTTTGTTCACAAACTAGTCTTGCCCTCCCCCTATTCCGTTTGGTTCGCTTGAGTGAGTTGTTACGCTATATTAAATGGAGACCCAGCTGAAATCCAAGCTGGTTTCCCTTTAGGCTGCCACAAGCTCATCGATTGGCTCTGCCGTTTCTTGCTAATGTGTGATTGGCCGAAGCCGCTGTCACTCCCTCAAATGAAGTCTGGACTGCAATTTGGCCGGCAGTTCATTTTCACCTGTAAGTTGTTAACGTGTTGAGCGTTTGTTCTGCCTGTGTCATGTCAGCTAGACGTATTTTAATATCAGCGGATTCATATTAATATTCATTAATATTTACATTTGAGTGTGTGTCTGTGTGTGTGTGTCTACCAGTCTGTGATAAGCCATCTATTTACATGCCTCTAAGTGTAACTATTATCAAAATAATTCTGAATTTCTGCTTATTTTCACTCAAAAATGAGGTATAATTCTGTGTAAATAAGATCTATTGACCATACAGTCCAAACATATGTGTAACATTGGTGATAATGAGCTGAAGTGAAGTTTACTGAAAAGGATTGAGTGATGATTTAATGCTACATGCTTTTTAATGCTACATGTTTTAAGTTTATTATTTATAAATTAAATTAATAATGCATTAATATTTTATTACTGATTAATATTAATTTTATTATTTTATTATTAATAATGTTTAATAGTTATGTTGCGCATTGCAAAGCACCTTAGCAACCACCTAGCAACCACTTAGCAACACCATAGCAACCACCTCGGATCCCACAGCATCACCTTACAAAACAACTGGGATACTTTTGCATGTGAGCCATGTTAGCAATGAGCAACATCCTGAGTTTCATTCAGGAAATGCACTTTTCTAGTTATTAGTATATTATTAATAGTAACTAGTAATTATTAATAAAATATTAAATTTATATGTCAGGCACTGTGCTGCAATTGTTTCTGGGTTGAATAACATGTTTAGTTGAAGCAGTGAGAAAACTTAGCTTTGAGATCTTGTTTATATACCCAGTGTGTACAGAAACATCTGCATATTACACAGCCAGTGCACACAAAATGTCTCTATAAATGCAGCTCTGCTATTCAGCAAAGATAATAACTTTAACATCAAGTGTGCTGAAAATATATTTGTATTAAACATGTTGAAGTATGAAACATATATACATTCATTTCATCATGCTCCATAAATTCTGCTAAATAATGCCTGGAGTGACCTGCTCAGCAGCCATAGATGCAACTCTTGTGTAAGTAGTGGGCATTGCACCATCATTTTTTTTTTAATAACTGTTTTGCTATGTTTGTTGAGCAACGAACAACCAGACAAAAATATCTTAAATGCAATTGTAGTAGTAAAGTACATTTATGATTCAAGAAAAAGTGAAATACATACATTTGAAATCATTTAATGTTTTTATTTATTTATTTTCCTACATTGTAAATTAATACTGAAGTCATCCAGACTATGAAGGAACACAAGGAATTACATTACATTACATTGCATTTAGCGGACGCTTTTATCCAAAGCGACTTACAATAGTGTGAAAGTACAAATGCGAAAAAATACTAGAGTTGTACTAGTATTTACTAGTACTAGTATACTAGAATTAACATTTCGATAATGAATGCTGAGTGCATATCAGTACTCATGGGGAGTATTTGGGATCACTAGAGCAGGTGCTCTTTGAAGAGCTCGGATTTTAGGAGTTTCTTGAACCCAGTGAGGGACACCTCTGCTCTAGTGGTTGTAGGCAGCTTATAAAGCTGACTGAGAAAATGCCAAGAAATCTGGCATCTAAGCAACAGGTACCTCCTTTGGAGAATGTAAAATATAAAACATATTCTGGTTTGTTTAACACTTTTTTGTTTACTAAATAATTCCATATTTATTTCTTCATAGTTTGTATGACTAATATTAATCTACAATGCAGACAATTTTTAAATAATGAAAAACCACTGAGTTTCCAGAAGGACATTTGTGTCCAAACTTTTTACTGTTACTGTAAGTGTTTTTGATATTTTATAAAACAGGGTATCAAATGTGAATGCACTTTCAGAAATTGAATTGAATCCTGATGACTTTATAATGATTTTAAAAAAGGATGAATTATTTTTTATTGTTTTAATTAAATAAATAATGATCTATTTCTGATTAAATGTTTAATATTTGGCACGGTCTCATTCCCTTCACAAAAGTATGTCTTTTCTTTTTAGACTTTGTTTTGATGTCAAGAAGCTTCATCAGACATGTGTTTCTACTGAAAAAGTGTCATAACTGAATGATCTAAGTGTTTCATCCTGGATGTTTTAATCAGTCTAAGTTAAGCTTGTTTCTCATTAGATTTTATGAGATTTATTTTGTCCAGCAGCTACAGTGAATTGTGTTTTACAGTAGATGAAAGGTTAAAAAGAGGATGACAAAAGACTTGTCATTTGCAAGAGAACTGAATTTTAAAAATATATTTGTAACTCAATAGGATTAGAGCAGCGATAGCATCTAAACTCAGTTTGCCCATACAGGCCTTTACAGAGAACCTACAGGCCAAGTGACAGTGATGCTCAGGAAACAGAGAGTGTTCACCAAACGACAGGTATTCAGCTCTTACAGAGAAATAAAGTCATACCTGCACCTTAAATTACACCTACATTACACCAAGAAGGAGCCAAAAAAGTTCAGTCTCATTGCCTGAAGCCTGTTCTACTCAGTCAGAGAGGTCAAAGAAAGGTAGAGGGGATGTACATATATTAATATCCTTGTAGAGTTCAAACTCTACCAGTTTGCTGAAAATTAGCAAAGCTAGTTTATTTATACAACATGACTAACACAAAGGTAGATAAATAGATAGATAGATAGATAGATAGATAGATAGATAGATAGATAGATAGATAGATAGATAGATAGATAGATAGATAGATAGATAGGTAGATAGATTGATAGATAGATAGGAGCTTTATTGTCAATTCTGCATATGTACAGGACATACAGAGGATTGAAATTATGTTACTCACCCACCCAAGTTACAGCAAAAGAAATAAACAATGAAGGCAAGAAACAAAAGGTATTAGCAGCAGTGAGACATTCAAAGTAAAAAAATAGACAATAGCATCATAAAAGAATAAATAATATCCAATAATAATAGAATGAACAATAGAGCAATAAAATGGATGGGAGTGGTAAAGTGACCGAGTGCATACTGGTTCTATTAAGAGGTCCAGGTTATATACAGATGGGGGGGATAGTGAAAGTGGATGATGGGATGTGGATAGAGGAGTTGACAGATCTTGTAGTGAACCAGTTAAGTAAGTTAATTAGAGGGCATGGGGCGGGGAGGCAAAGCGGGGGCAGAGAAGGAAGAGAGTTCAGCATCTGCACAGCCTGATGGATGGAGCTGTCCCTCAGTCTGCTGGTCCTAGCCCTAAGACTACACAGTCTCCTTCCTGATGGTAACAGGTTAAAATAACTGTGTAGTGGGTGACTAGGATCACCCGCCCAGCAGACAGCTTTTTGTGTGAGGCGGGAGCTGTACAAGTCCTGAAGGCAGGGGAGAGAGGTGCCGATGATCTTCTCAGCTGATCTAATGATACGATGAAGGGACTTGCAGCAGGATGCTGTGCAGGCCTCGTACCACACAGTGAAACAGCTAGTCAGAATGCTCTCGATGTCCCCCCTGTAGAAGGTGGTCATGATGAGGGTGGGGGCTCTAGCTCTTCTAAGCTTGCGGAGGAAGTAAAGCCGCTGGTGAGCCTTCTTGACTAGAGATGCTGTGTTGATGGTCCAGGAGAGGTCATCAGTGACGTGCACCCCCAAAAACTTGGTGCTGCTCATCCTCTCCACAGCAGCTTCGTTGATATAAAGAGGAGCATGCTGTATGTGAGTTTTCCTGAAGTCGACCACAATCTCTTTGGTCTTCTCTGTGTTTAGAGAGAGATTGTTGTGTTTGCACCATGAGGCCAGCCGACTCACCTCACTCCTGTATTATGACTCATCATTGTTGCTGATAAGACCAACTACAGTCGTATCATCCACAAACTTGATGAAGAGGTTGGAGGTGTGTGATGGGGAGCTGTCGTGGGTTAGGAGAGTGAACAGAAGGGGGCTCAACACACATCCTTGGGGGGCCCCTGTGTTCAGAGTGATGAAGCTGAATGAGTTACTGCCAACACGTACTGCTTGGGGTCTTCCAGTCAGGAAGTCAAGCAGCCAGTTGCACAGTGATGTGTTCAGACCCAGACTGTCCTGTTTGTGAATGAGCTGTTGGGGGATGATAGTATTGAACGCCGAACTGAAGTCAATGAAGGGCATCCTGACATAGGTGTTGCTCTTGTCCAGATGAGTGAGGGCTGAGTGGAGGGCAGTACAGATAGCATCATCAGTTGAGCAATTTGACCAATATGCAAACTGGTAGGGGTCGAGGGAGGGGGGGAGGGAGGACCTGATGTGTTGCATGACTAGCCGCTCAAAGCACTTCATGAGAATGGAGATGAGTGCGATCAGCCGGTAGTCATTGAAACAGGAGGGTGACTGCCTTTTTGGGATGGGTATAATGGTGGTGACTTTGAGGCAAGTGGGCACCACAGCTTGACTCAGTGAGGTGTCAGAAAACACCTCAGCGAGTTCACCAGCACAGTCCTTCAGCACCCGACCAGGAATGTTGTCGGGACCAGGTGCTCTCCGAGTATTAATCCTGCTGAATTCCCTCCTCACCCTGTCCAGGGACAGAGTGAGTACCAGGTCTCCAGGAGGGGGGGTGGATTTCTGTGCAGGTGTGTTGTTCAGTGCTTCAAACCGAGCGAAGAAGTTGTTCAGATTGTTCAGCAGAGAGGAGGTGCTGTCACAGGTCTGTGGAGGGGGTTTGTAGTCTGTAATGGCCTGGATTCCCTGCCACAGACTCCGATTGTCACTGCTGTCGCTGAAACGTTGGACTATCTTCTTGGAATACTGCCTCTTAGCCTGCCTGATACCACGAGACAGGTTAGCCCCAGCTGTCTTCAGGCCTGGCTGGTCTCCAGCTGTGAATGCAGCATTTCTAGCCTTCAGCAGCTTATGGACCTCTCCTGTCAGCCATGGTTTCTGTTTAGCCCGGATGGTGATGGTCTTAAGGATAGTTACATCATCAATGCATTTGTTGATGTAAGCAGAGACAGTTTCTGTGTACTCTTGAATGTCAGTGGAGTTGTTATGGGTAGCAGCCACTTTAAACACATTCCAGTCTGTGGTGCTAAAACAGTCCTGAAGCGCCTCTGATGAACCCTCTGGCCACACCCTTACCTGCTTTAGAACTGGTTTGGTGACTTTGACCAGTGGTCTGTAAGCTGGTATTAGCATAATGGTGAGGTGATCAGAGGTGCCAAGGTGGGGGAGGGGCAGGGCTTTGTAAGCTCCCCTCCATGTGGTGAAGACCTGGTCCAGAGTGTTGTTGCCCCATGTTGAGAAGTCAATATGATTGTACAGTCTAGAAAACACAGACCTTGGGTCAGCGTGATTAAAGTCCCCAGCCAGGATGAGAAAAGCATCAGGGTGGGCTGTCTGCAGCTCACTGATGTGCTAGTAGAGCATGTTAAGCGCCTCACTCCTGATGTTGGTGGAGCTTGGAGGTTAGAATGCAGCAGCCAGCAGTACAGCTGTGAAATTTCTTGGTAGATAGAACGGGTGACACTTGATAACCATCAGTTTCACTACCGGAGAGCAGTATCTGCAGACCACAACAGCATTGCGACACCACGCATCACTAATGTAAACACAGAGCCCGCCTCCGCGAGTTTTACCTCCTGCAGTGAGAACTCGGTCTGCCCGGTAGCATGTTAGCCGCTCGAGCTGAACAGCATGATCCGGGACACTGTTGTTGAGCTAAGTTTCCGTGAACACATAGACACAACAGTCCCTCACGGTCTTCTGAGTTGACTGAAGTAAACGGATATAGTCCAGTTTATTGTCCAAAGAGTGTACGTTGGCCATTATCAAGGTGGGAATGGATGGCTTGTGTGGGCTAGCCGCTAGCCTCGCTCTAATACCTTTGCATTTTCCCCTCTTCTGCAGCTTTTCACGCCGTTTGTGGCACTTCCATTGTGGGCGAGGCGCAGCCTTGGGGGTCGGTGACGGAGCCGGCGTCCTGAGCAAGCCGCAAACTCGCAACTCCTCACGAAGTTCAGAATTAAGCTCTAAAAAAGAGCTTCTGCTGATATAAAGCAGGGATTCACGACTGTATGTGCATTTAGAAACATGAATGCACGACGGAAACGAACAACACTGCGACTTACGATACAAAATACATGAAAATGCTATTTCTTCGGGAGATGTGCTTTAGATTAAACTAAAGGTTAAACAGCAGAACAAGGTAAAAGACAGCAAACATGAAAAGAAGAAAATGTGCTTATGAATGGAAATGGATAAGAACAGAAAGTTCAAACCACATTTCCATAAAAGTTGGGACACTTTCTAAAAATGCAATTAGAACAGAAAGTCTCTAATTTGCTAATTCACCTGAGCCTTTAACAGACAAAAGGACAAAGAAAAGATTTGTTAAATATAAACATCTTTAGAAATTGATGCCTGCAACAAACTAAAAAAAAATTGCATATTCTGTGCAAAATGAATATATGTCTTCCTTTTTGCAATAGTATTGTTACAGGTTATAATTCTTGATACAGTGGTAAACTGTGTTAAGTGATAATGATTTTACTCAAAGTACTCCAACATTAGCTTTACAAATCAATCTATAGCACTGTCTATAATTTCTCCAGATATTACTATTCTAAGAGTTTTGTGTCATATTTATGCAGAAATATAGAAAGTTTTAAAGGGTTCACAAACCTTCAAGCACCACTGTATAAAGTGTATGAACAGTGCAGAGGTACAAGGATACAATTAAAATGGCAATGGCATAGTTCGAGTTAAAGTGGTGGTGTAGAGTTCAGTAGGGTCACAGCCTCAGTGAAGAAGCTCTTCCTGAGCCTGCTGGAGCATGAGCAGAGGCTCCTCTAATGTCTGCCAGATGGGAGAAGGGTGAAAAGTCCATGGTTTGGATGAGAAAGGTCCTTGATGATGTTTCTCACCCAACCCCGTATGGAGTGTTGTAGAGATGGCATCCTCAGTTGACCTGTTGCTGCGGTAGTTGAACTGATGTGGGGTCCAGTTTAGCAGGCAAGCAGGATTTCAAGTGATAAAGAACAAGTCTTTCAAAGCACTTGGAGATGATTGGGGTGACAGTGACAGGACAGAAGTCATTCAAAGCTGAAGTAGTTGAATGCTTTGGTACTGGCACAATGGTGTTAGACTTAAAGATAGTTGGCACAGCTGCCTGGGCAAGCTACAGATTGAAAAACTGTGAAAAGACACCACTAAGCTGTTCAGCACAAACTCTTAGCACCTGGCCAGGTACCTCATCAGGTCCAGCTGCTTTACCTGCATTCACCCTGCTCAGCCTAAGTTAAGTTTTTCTTTGTTTTGCCTTCACCCATTCAGAGGTGACTTGCTGGTGTGTTTTGGATCATTGTCCTGCTGCAGAACCCAAGTTTGTTTTAGCTTGAGGTCACGAACAGATGGTCAGACATTCTCCTTCAGCATCTTTTGGTAGACAGCAGAATTCATAGTTCCATTTATCACAGCAAGTCTTCCAGGTCCTGATGCAACAAAACAGCCCCACACCATCACACTACCACCACCATATTTTACTGTTGGTATAATGTTCTTTTTCTGAAATGCAGTGTTTCTTTTACGCCAGATGTAATGGGACACACACCTTCCAAAGAGTTCAACTTTAGTCTCATTGGTCCACAGAAGGTTTTCCCAAAAGTCTTGGGGAGCATCAAGATGTGTTCTGGAAAAATTGAGATGAGCTTTAATGTTCTTTTTGCTCAGCAGTGGTTTTCGTCTAGGAACTCTGCCATGCAGGCCATTTTTGCCCAGTCTCTTTCTGATGGTGGAGGAATGAACACTGACCTTAACTGAGTTAAGTGAGGCCTGCAGTTCTTTGGATGTTGTTGTGTGGTCTTTTGTGACCTCTTGGATGAGTCATCACTGTGCTCTTGCGGTAATATTGGGTGGCAGGCCACTCCTGGAAAGGTTCACCACTGTTCCATGTCTTCACCACTTGTGGATAATGGCTCTCACTGTGGTTCACTGGATTCCCAAAGCTTTGGAAATGGCTTTATAACCCTTTCCAGACTGATAGATCTCAATTACCTTCTTTCTCAATTGTTCCTGAATTTCTTTGGATCTCAGCATGATGTGTAGCTTTTAAGGATCTTTTGGTGGACTTCACTTTGTCAGTCACTTTGTTAAGTGATGTCTTGATCGAGAACTGGTGTGGCAATAATTAGGCCTGGGTGTGGCTAGAAACAGTGTACTCAGGTGTGAGAAACCAGTTATGTTTTAACAAGGGGGGCAATCACTTTTTCACACAGGACCATGTAGGTTTGGATTTTTTTCTCCCTTAATAGTAAACACCTATATTTAAAAAGCATTTTGTGTTTACTTGTGTTGTCTTTGACTAATATATAAATTGGTTTGATGTTCTGAAACATTTAAGTGTGACAAACATGCAAAAAAACAAGAAATCAGGAAGGGGGCAAACACTTTTTCACACCACTGTAAGTGAAGAATACATGATGGATATTGCAGTGCTGGGTGGCTTAAGGTCAGTGAGAGTTTGAATGCCTTGCCATATGTGCCTTGGGTCAGAGGAGGTGAAGTTTTCCTCAGTCCGCTGTTTGTAATGATTGAAGCAATACAGATACAGATATATTTTATTGATCCCTTGCAGGAAATTAGGTCCCAGCCCCTGCTGGCAGGGCAGCTGTTTAACACAGCGCCAACCTTAAAGTAAGGAAGAAAACAGCATATAAGAGGGAGGAAGGAGATAAGAGAAAAAAACATGTAACCATATGTAAACATGGAAAAAAAACTTTGCATACAAGCACACATAGACAATGGGAAGCAGTAAAGACATTGTAGGCGTGGGTCTGGGAGGGAAGGAGGGGGTGCAGAAAGTTGCTTTGCTTGAACAGTCTGTGCACAGTCTGCAATATGGCATAGCAATAGCACCGCATGCTCCTGGGCAGAGGCAACAGCCAGCATTTTTCTTAGGACAGGAAGGGGAGGGAGCAAGATACTCATAGCAATGGTCTTCACGAGGAAATTTTGCTATCAGCAACTCAAGGTCGTACTGATATGGGGGGGACGAAAAAAAAACAACAGGTTGTTTAAGCAAGTGCCACATACCAGTTTAGGGTGAACACTCTTCTGTTTATAATGATGGTTTCTCAAATTTATCCACTCTGCTGCAGAGCTGAGATTTTTCCAAGATGTTATCCACGCCACAGTTCACAGTCTGAGAGCCCAACAGCTCTGCCCATCGCATAATCAACAGGCAGCTTCTGGGAGCTTGAACAGCTGACCTGACTTTAATTTTCCGATACTAGGGCAACGCCTAATCCAATCAGCGGAGTACCCATAATCAATGACCCAAAATAGGAATACAATGTCCTCCACAGAAAGAGCCACTAGGGACATGACACACCACTTCTCCCATGCATCCATCGTGTAGCCAGCTGCACATTCCATCAGGACAGTCAGGTTCCCCTAAACCCAGACTTCTCATCGAGAAGATAGTGACAATTTTGTTGAGAGACCATTCAATCATCTTTCTTGTTTCGAAGAGCAGTGCTAAAAGTGTCTCTTAAAGTCTTAAAATGTAGGAGACAAGACAGGAGAGCAAGCAGGTAGTAGGGTAAGAGAGAGAGGAAAGTGTGACCACCTTCAATGAGAGCCAAAGAGAGAAAGAGCTTATAAGCTTAGAATGAGCAATGTAGCTTGGCCATAGAGATCCCTTTCCTCAGGTTAGCTCTGGCAGTGTTGTAAGCCTTCCAGTCACCTGACCTGAAAGCAGCATCTCTGGCCTTGAGCAGGAGGCAAACCTCTTTGTTCATCCAGGGCTTCTGGTTAAGGAACATATTGTTGTTTTGTGTATAGTCATTCTGTCCACACAGCTGTTGATATGTTCCAGGACAGAGTTGTTGTAGCTGTCTATGTGGATGTGTGAGTCAGTGTTGGCCTGTACATCCTACTCATTCCAGTCAGTGTGCTGGAACTGCTACTGAGAGAGGAGTCAGCCCCGTCCATCCAGATCTTTACAGTCCTGATATGTGGTTATACATGCTGACTGACTGGACTGTATTTGGGGAATAGGAAAAGAGAGAGATGGTCAGACTGACCAAGGTGGGGGTGCTTTTTATGCGTCAGCCACACTGGTGTAAACTTTATACACAGTTTCATCTCCTCTTGTGCTGCAGAAGATTTTAAGACTGGAACTGTTTTATAATGCTCTTTTTAATCAAAGCAACACTTATTTGTTACATACACAGTCATACATTGTACAACAAGCAGTGAAATGCTTTGATGACTGCTTGTTCACATTAGGAAAAAGAAGGTGTGGGGTGTTGGAGGCATGGAAAACACAAAAGTGTGGGGGGATAACGAGAATATAAAATAAAAAATAAAATTAGGTAAAAAATTTCATAGCTAAATAAATTTTCCTTTTGCCACTGTCATCGTTGGCTTGCTCACTGGGAATTTGGTGTTTGTTATTACTAATGCTGTAAAGCTGCTTTGTGACATCAGTTGTAAAAAGTGCTTTATAAAAACTAGAACTAAGAACTAAAATAACTCATATATAAAAATAAGAAAAGATAAAGAAGAGATCTCTTGTGCAAACATACATGAAAAATGTGCAAAAATATGCCAATATACAAATGTACAGACGTACATGGGTGGTAAGTGTAAACATGGATAGTAAAGTGCAATGTGTGTATGTATGCGTATGTGTTGGTATGTATGTTGGTATGTGTTTGTGTCCAGAGTTCACATGGCCTGTGCGAAGAAGCTCCTCCTCATCTATTCTATGTTGCCTTCAGGGTGTCTCTGTGATGGCAGCAGAGAAGAGACTATTCTTTAGGTAGCTGGTGTATATCAGTACCTTTTTGACCTTGGTCTAGCATTGCTTGCTATACATGGTCTGCAGGTCAGGGAGCTCTGCTCAAATGATGCGCTCAGCTGAATGCACCAAACTCTGAAGTTTGCTGAGAGGATGCCCTTCATGGTGTAAAAGTTCTGCAGCACCTTGGGGGCAGTCTAATGTAGTAGAGATTCTGCCAAGAAAAAGAAGACTTTGCCAAGAAGCTATTGTGGCACAACCAAGTCCGATCCTGTGAGATGTGTATACCAAGGTACCTGAAACTGTACACTCTTTCTATCAAGGTCTTTTTGATAGCCACAGGGTGGTAAACCTTTGCCTGCTTCCTGATGTAGTCCATTATCAGCTTCTTTGTCCAGCTGACATGACTATTCCGGATGAAGGGCTCTTGTAGTTCACGACACAGGGTTCTGGAGTCACCTTGTTGGAATTGCGACTCAAATCTCTCCCCATATCTCTGTTTCACCTCTTTCACCATGCTGTGCACCCAGTAGGATGCCACTTTGTATTCATCCATGCTCCTACTGATGAGACCTGCATTGCAGGAAGTGGTCTATATACTGTTTAGAATAGATAGTGCATTTCCAGAATGTGTAAGGCTTCACAGGCTCTAATGCAACCCCCAAACCATCAGAGATGTAGGCTTTTGAACTGTGAATCTAGATGGGTTTTCTCCTCTTGAGTCTGCAGGACATGGTATCCATAGTTTCCAAAAAGAATTTAACATTTTGATTAATCTGACTATGGAACATTTTTTTTGTTCTGCCTCAGTCCATTTTAAATGAGCTTCACCCAGAGAAGACATCAGCGTTTCTAAATCATGTTCACATATGGCTTCTTCTTTGAATGATAGAGCCTTAACTTGGATTTGTGAATTGTACGGCAAACTATGTTCACAATGTTTTCTGGAAGTTTTCCAGTAGATAATTATGACTGTTTTTATTGCAGTGCTACCTGAGTGTCCAGAAATCACAAGCATCCAATACTGATTGTTGGCCCAGCCCTTTTGTTGCCATTTTCCAAGTTAAGTTGAGTTAATATTTTTACATGAAATAATAAAATGCATCACTTTCCACAATTGATATGTGTTCTATGTTCTACTGTGAATGAAATATGGGTCTACAACATTTTCAAATCATTGCATTGTTATTATTTACATTTATTTACATTTTACACAGTGTCTCAACATTTTTGAAACTGGGGTTGTAAAATAGAAATAGTTTTGTGTTTCTGGGGATTTTACATTATTACTAGATCTCTGCAAAGCTGCATTATAACAACATAAGTTGTAATAATAATAATAAAAATAAGCACTATATAAATAAATTTGACTTGACTTGAAATTAATTTTGTGAGTAAAGTTATGAAGATTAAAGGAATTAAAAATGCACATAAAACAAGGCTTAATATTAACATTTAGCTTCACTCATTCAACAAGACAAACGCACACTAGCACAGCACCATTTATAATATCCTGTATTCTGTAAACAGTGAGTTTATAGTTATGGAAACTGGTTGCTTCTGTAAATTAACAATTAAGTTGATTTTAACTTAAGAAAGTTGCTTAGAAAAACAGCTTTTAGCACACTAGCATGTACACATGTTGTGAGTATATATCAGCCTGGGCACCATGACAACACCAGCTAGATCTCATCCTCTCTCTCTCTCTCTCTCTCTCTCTCTCTCTCTCTCTCTCTCTCTCTCTTATTGTCTGTGACCTCGTAACTTGATCTCTCTCTCTAAAGGCTGGAGGTTTTCTTTTCTCACAGAACAAAAAATCACTTCTGAATTTGTCCTCCTTCATCTCTACTCTCTCAAGAATTCAGACAAGAATCTAGAGAAAGAAGGAAAAAAGTAGGTTTTTGTTTTTGGGTATAGAGTTATGTATGAAGTTGTTTAACCAGAGGAAAGAACAAATCAAAAGAAGATCTCATTAACATGTAGTAGTTTTTCATAGATGACAAAGAGAACATATGGAATCAAAAATAAGTTTAAGTCACAAGTCTGCTGCTGAGATGTTTCTCATGAGAGAAAGACTCACATCTTTTCTGTAGTTTTAGGATACAGTGTGTGCAGATTTACTCAGGTAATAACAGCCATGTTTACTTAAGACAGTCTCATCAGCATCATTTCTCATCCAGGAGGTGCAGTGAATTAATATTATAATTTTTATCCCAATCAAAAATGTCTCATATGTCCTGCCATTTCTCCTAAGACATTTTAAGTTCATTGAGCTATCAAAAAGCCTAATTTGAGCAATAAAATAGTGTACTTACATCATTGGCCTGAAAGGACTTGGATGGAACTGTGCTTCCTTCACAGTTTTCTCTTTACTGAAGCAAGAGATTCTTGTCTTCATCCAGAAAGTAAAGCAGGACTAGTGTTAGAGGTCAGCAGAATCACTCTAAGGCTGCAGAGTTCAGATCTGTTCAAGCCCACCAAATTAACTGTTCAATATCAAGTTGTATAACTCAGGTGTACTTAAAATAAATGTTAATAGTAGGTCTAAAATGAGAATAATAATGCTAATTTCTGCTGCGACTCCTATGGGATTTCTAATCGTAATGTAGCACTAACCTAACGCTAGTGTATAAGAACAATGTTAAAGAGCATATATAAAAATTTGGAACTTTTTAAATATTTTTTTTCCCGAAATGTACAGAACTGCTCGAATTCACAGTGACTTTTCAAGAACTTCTAGAATTGTCTCTACTCTAGCAGTAAAACATGATTCTTTGGTCACTTTCTAAGGATGCTTTCACACCTACATTGTTTGGTCCGGACGTTCTGACTTTTCTGTTTGGTCCAAATCAAAACAGTAGGTGTGAAAGGGCCATGATCCACGGTCTGATCTACTGAACCATGATCCAGATCGTGTGCAGTGTGAAAACACTTTTCTAGCAGGTACGGTCTTTCGGACCAAATACAGGAAGTTGACACAAGTGTTCTACAACATTCAACAACATTAACAGAAGTAAAATAACCAGAACAGCATCAGAAATAAGCTGTGGTAGCACATGGAGCAAGGAGGAGACATGTTTAATGTAATTTTGGTCCGATGAACATTCGAAAAGTCCGCTTGAAAAACACAAAAATGCTGAAACATGCTGCTTATTTTCTGAGAGGATGAGAAAGGATATGACAGGACGACAGAGTAAACTAAACTAAAGAAACTGCGGTAGCAGTATATAAACATATATAAAATAACTATATTAAGCATCAGACACATGTCCTACAACAAATCTATCAGTGTCAAGTGTAGGAAGATGCACCCCATGTAAGTGATGATGACAGGATGTGGGAGTCTTTGGTGCACTCGTAAAAATGCAGTGTGAAAACACATCTAACTGAACCAAATATATACAAAGTAACAAACACACAAAAATTGTTTCGGACCATGGTCTGGACTTTTTGGTGTGAAAGCACCCTAATTGTGCTGGTAGTTATAATAGATAAGGGCTTCTGTCCAAATCCTAAAGGACTGACCAATGAGAGAGCTAACTTGGCTATTTCTGCCCTGAAATCATAGGCAAAATTGCTGTGTACCTCTGAATGTCTCTTTAGGTATCAGGCATTAACAGCAGATCCTTTCAGTCATGTAAATTGTGAGATGGAGCCATTCTAGATCAGACATGTTGGTCCAGCTCATCCCATGGATGCTTGATCAGACTGAGATCAGGGGAATTTGAAGACCACTGTTAGTAGTTATTGAGCACTGCTGACCACCCCACAAGACTTTCTGTCCCACTCATCTGACCATAATGATTTGGTCTTTGTCACGCCTGCCCATTTCTCCAACATCCAGCATGTTCACTATGAGAATCAACTGTTCTCTTACCATGTAATATATCTCAGGCCTTGACATGCTCCACTGTTATGAGATAATCAATGTTATTCAGTTTATCTGTGAGTGGACATGATGTTTTAGCTCATTGATGACCATATGCTAGTGTGTGTGTGTGTGTTGATGTCTCTGTTTAAATTCTATTTAACAGGTCCTGTCACACAGAGATATTACTGCTCTCTCTCTCCACACCAGCTGTTGCTGGACTGAATAATTTGATTTAGTATTTTATGCTTTCTTCAGGAGCCATAATTTCCACAGCATTAACACACACACACACACACACACACACACACACACACACACACACACACACACACACATTTGTCCAGACAGACACTGT
Organism: Crenuchus spilurus; assembly: GCA_036984385.1. Classification (NCBI taxonomy): domain Eukaryota; kingdom Metazoa; phylum Chordata; class Actinopteri; order Characiformes; family Crenuchidae; genus Crenuchus; species Crenuchus spilurus. Next base: position 37,196 of record BRDA01046078.1, read on the forward strand.
TGACGTACAGCTCCATTCTCTCTCGCCATTATCTACAGTATATATCACTTCTTTTGCTTTTTTCTTTTGTCCTTTCTCCTTTCATTCTTTTTTTTTCTTATTTTTCTTCATTTTCTCTTTTCCTTAGCTCATTTTCTTTGTCTTCTCTTTTTTTCTCTTCTGTCTGTCTCTTTTGCTTTCCCTTATTTCTCGCCACCCACTTAGAGATCTAGACTCCACCACTTCAACTCTCTCTCTCTCTCTTTCTCTCTGTCTCTCTCTCTCTCTCTCTCTCTCTCTCTCTGTCTCTCTCTCTCTCTCTCTCTCTCTCTCTCTCTCTCTCTCTCAGGTAAGAGGGTTTAGATTAGTTTAGTGTCTGAGCACTGTAGTAAATGTGATAAATGAGTGTAATTAGTGTATGTCGTGTCTTCTCTGTGAGTTCAGTAAATCACTCTGTTCTTCTCTCAGAGTGCATTACATCACCCAGACGAGAAAGCCTCTCTCACTTTTATGAGATTTCAGCCTCTTTAGAAACAAGAAAAAAGAGGAAAATGAGAAAAAAAGAAGAAAAAATAAAACAATAAAAATCCTTTCATTGTTAGAAAAAATGGTAGAAAAGTTTGAAATTCCTCCATTCAATACCAGAAACATAACACAAGACAGAGTGGAGTTACCTTCTTTCTGTTCTCGCTCTTTTACTTTTATGTATTTATTTTTTTCTTTCTCTTTTTCCCTGTTTTTCTTCATCCAGTTCAGTTCAGCAATGCATTTACTGTATTTGCACTGTTACAAAATACATCACTGTCAAAGCAGTGACAATAAGTAAACACAGAGGTGGGTAGTAACGAGTTACATTTACTCCGTTACATTTACTTGAGTAAGTTTTTGAAAAAAATATACTTCTATGAGTAGTTTTATATCACTATACTTTTTACTTTTACTCGAGTAGATTTGTAAAGAAAAAACTGTACTCTTACTCCGGTACATTAGGCTACAATGAGCTCGTTACTTTTCTTTTTACCTCTTATGTATTCTACGCGTCATTATTTTTATCCCCCTCGCGTTTTATTTTAACAGGAAGAGCGACTGACTTCCAAAGGCTCTACCATGTGACTATGTTTCACCAATCAAATGTAGTCGTGCAGTCTCGTCACGTGACCATACTCAATCTCAG